>PVJA010020098.1:0-26268 GCA_004027025.1 Myocastor coypus | reverse complement strand
GTTTATGCAATGAAAAGAAAGATCTATAGTAATGATGTATAGACAAGAAATCACGTCTGCATCTTGTACTCTGAGCAACTATGATGAAGACATTATGCAATATATTAATTATTGTAAAATAATAAATAAAAAATTCAAGAAAATAGTGCTTACAGACCACTAAACCATATTGATGAAAGAGGCTCATCAAGGCATATCCTCTTTAAATTCACAGATGCAAAACACCTGAGAATTTTAAATGTAGCCAGAGAAATATCACATATAGATATAATGTGTCTTAATTTTTACTTTTTACTCGTTGCTGGGACAAATACCCAACACTCAAAATGAAGGAAGAAAAGGTTTATTTAGCTCACAGTTTGTAGAAGTTTCAGTCCATATTTGGTGACCCAAGGCTGAGTGGAGCAGGGCGGAGAGCGTCCAGTACATGGCAGCAGAACAGCAGCAAAATGGTGGCAGAGTCAGCCAATCAATCAGGGCAGCAGAGCAGCAGCAATAGTAACAGCCCAAGTCTGTCTCTCTGCCTCTCTTTATATTACATCCAGGCTCTCTGCCTTAGCCTCCGCCTTAGGCTACACTCATAATGCCAGAAGTACTTCGACCCATAATCCCATCAGTATTAAAACCCATAATCCCAGGGATCACGGATCTAGTCTCAAACTCTAGAAGTCCCCGCCCAATGACTACATGAGGCTTTGGGGGGACAACTAGACATAAACCATAACATAATGCAATTACAATCAGTAGATTTCTCAGCCAAAAATGCAAAGGGCAGAACATCTTGAAGTGACGTGTTTCAAGTCTTAAGAACAATTAACTTCCAACCCACTTAACTTACTCAGGAAGGATATCTTTCAAAATAGGTGATATCAGGCTATCATTCCCAAATTATAGTAATGTGTTGTATGCTATCATTTAAAGCTGAAAGAAATGACAAGAAGACTGGATTAATTAATTAATCTAGAGGACTCCTGAGCTTTATTTTACTCTAAGTAAGTATGGAACCAATGAAACTTCTCAGATTTACTGAGGGCTAGAAACAGGCTAAGGAATGTGCATAACCAATTTAGTGTAAACCAGCTGCTATTTACCTACCCTTCTGCCATTCACCAATCTGTAAATTTACATAGCACTAGTCCATAATATCCCACTTAAAGGATTAAAGACAAGACAAGGCACCTCCAGGAATTTGTGCCCTGTAACCCACCTTGGCATGAATTACACACAATGACATGGTTCCTAGGCTCTTGTTCTTAAGATCTGTTCTTTGTTTCTTGCTGCATAGGTACAATAGGCTTCCAGCTCATACTACTACAGCGATGCCTGTACACCAATATTTATAGGAACACAATTCATTAACACTAAATCTTGAAAATAGTCTATACACTCATCAACAAACAATTGGATGAAGAAATTGTAGTAATTATATGTAGCAGAATCCTAGTTAGCTATAAAGAATGACATAGCTGAGACATTTGTAAGAAAATGTATGACACTGGAAATTATGTTGAGTGAAATAAATCAGATCCAGAAGCTTAAATATAGTATGATATCTCTAATTTAAATGTGGCAAGGTACAAACAAAGACAATAGTGGAGGATAGATAACAGAGAGGAATACAGCGATGAACCTCTTCCAATAGGGAAGTGAGCCAAGGGAAAAAGAGCAAGTGGTAAGTACGGAAGAGAAATTAAATGAGGAATAAAAATGTACTATGTAGAAAAACATAATAACCCCACTTAATGCAAAAACTATATGTCATAACAGGGGCTAAGATAAATAACAGAAGTGTGACAGAGAGCAAATTGGTCAAGCAGTGGCTGTGATTCATCTAGATGGTTGACAATGGCAAAAGATCTACGAGGTTCTTTACATGGTTCCAGGGTAAATTCTGAGGGGATTTGACTGACCTTGTCAGATACAAAACTTTCATTTTAAGTTACATAAGCCTTATTTAACTTGGTCTTAACTATCCAGAAGAAAAATATAACCATGAGGTATAAAAAGTAATGCCATATTAATATACTGAGCTGTAAAAGGCTCAAGTAAACCACTTCTGACAATTGCTAGTTCTGATATTCTATTACTATTATGGAATATACGACTATATTGGGTTATTTTGCTGAATTTAAGAACCCACAATATTTGAACTGACATCAAGTATGAATAGATCCTTTAATGACTTCTTGAAATACAGCTTCTCCAACAGCAAAGAAATAACCATCTCTGACAAAACAAAACAAACAAGGGCATATAAATAAAGGATCATTTTGTAATAAAAATATATAGTATATACAAAATAGGATAGATATACAACTACCTTCTCTTAGCTCACGGAAAGAATAATTTGTATTAATATTCTTTAGACAAGATACCATATCTGCATCTTGTCCTGAATAACTACTATGAAGGCAACAATATGCAATGTTTTAATTATTTAACTGTCCTACTAACCTGTTTTGAAACTGTTTCATTGGCATTTTAGTTTCCCATTAAAATGAATAAAAAACTTAAAAATAAATAAATGTGAAAATGGGAACATGAAAGTCTGGGTGATGTTTATATATAATTAAATACTATTTAGCTATGCAGGAGGAAGATATTTAAACATTTGTACAAAAAAGGTGCACCTTGGTGGAAAGTATAATGTTGAGTGAAATAAATCAGGCACACAAGCTTTAGGTACCATGTGTTGTCTCTCCTTTAAGTAAGGTAACATATAACCAAAATATAAACCAAAAGCAAAATGAAGAGTGGATCAAGGAAGATAAGTGGGTAAGTCACTTGTACATAAGAAGTGGTCCAAGAGAATGTGAGTGAGAGAAGAGGGAAAGATGAAGATGAAATACGTAGAATAAAGATGTGCTATGTAAGGGAACATCATAAACTCACAGAATGTGAACATCTTATGTCATAAACATTGGATAAATTTAGTATCCTCATGGACAAAACAGGGTTAGGTAATTTAGAATGGGATATATTTGGAAGGGAAATACAGAGTGATTTAAAAAAGAAGCTGTGTTATGTATATTTCCACTCCCCAAGATGATTCTAAACTGCAAGTACAATACCACGAAATTTCACTTGTCAAGAATTAGTATAAAAGCCGGGCGTGGTGGCGCACGCCTGTAATCCCAGCACTTGGGAGGCTGAGGCAGGAGGATCGGTGCGAGTTCCAGACCAGCCTGAGGTACAAAAGTGAGCTCAAGGCCAGCCTGAGTTGCATAGCGAGGCCATGTTTCAAAAAAAAAAAAAAAAAAAAAAGAATTAGTATAAAATAAAATAAAAAAGATGAAATTGTAAGCTAATAATGCAGGAGGCGTAATTTGTTAAGTACTTATGACATCCTAAGATTGGTTTTGTTGTTTCTCATATATTATCCTCACTATTTACAATATCACCAGAATATTTTGTTATTTTATAATTGAGGAAATAGGCCAATTATGCAGTTGTGATTAAAATTCAGATTCATGTCCTTCTAAAGTTTATGGTTATTCCACTGGGTAATTGTATCCTTTATGTATTCAATTTTGAATACCTTTTGTTGGCAAGAGAAAAAGAAAAACGTAATCAAAATTTCTCAGCTCACTAAATCTCTTCATGAGGCTCAATATCTAAATGTATTTTCACAATTTATAGTTATATTCTTAGGCCTGGAACCAGTATATCAGGAGTAAAAATCTGAGGTACTGAAAGACGCATAATTTCCCAATTTGAGGAAACTAAAAAAAAGTATTACACTTCACCCCAACATCCCCCCCGAGACACCAAGTCTAATACATCATGTCTTTATTTATCATGGGCTTCCTGTCCTTTATTTTTATTACATATTTGTTCTACTATTTCTAGCTTGAGTAACCTTGGATGATATGACTAAAGCATGTTAGGCAGTTGAACATTTCTTCTTTCTAATCATGTTCTGTTCCTCATCAGTAATTTATTCTTACCATCGGTAAATGTTATACATCATATTGCTATTGACCTAAAGGACAAGAGGAATTGAGAGACATTCTGACCCATCAACTATATTCTTTTTCCAGGAACACTTTAGAGATGATTAGGTCATTTCTGAGGACTGGAGCTTTTCAAAAATTGTAACCCAAATAAACAAAATAGAATGGCCTTAGAAAAACATTATACACCATAGAAGTTGTAGTTTTGAAATAATTGTAACTCTATGTAGAATTATAAAATATTGAGATTATGGGATATATTATATATACTTATTTTACGTATATGCAAAGAAAATCTTAAGTTCTTCCAAACCAAAATGTTCCCTTCATCAGTTCACATTCTCAGAAACAAACATAAAACATATGCACCACAAGCAAAGTTCAGTTTTCCTCGGCTACATTCTAAATATGTAGGAAATTTGACAGTTTTAACTCTTGCCCATCTGTTACTGCAAAGAAAACTTGGAACGTGACCTTTTTCAATGAAGATTTTCTTATTCCACGAAAAAAGTTCTCTGACCATTGTTATACCTGATTCCATTGCATAAGGCTTTACAAGTTTTCTTTTGTTAACTATTTTTCCTTTAGAATGAGAAACTTATTTCACGGTATGAATCAATTTGAGAAGTGCTATATGCTTCAATAAAGAAAATAGCACAAAAATCAAAATACCAAAATGTGTACTAAAATACATAAGCCAAAAGAATATTGTCCATAACTAAATAAAAAAGAGCCATGACATGAGATTGTGAGAAGTTGGATATCATCTCATCTTGTACATATGAAAATTAAGGATAAGGAGGATGGAATGAATTAAACAACCCACAGCATAAGTTGTCACATAGCCATGAAAATAATGCATGTCTTTGAAATCTGCATATGGAAACATGTCACTTACTTTTAACACTGATTGTGCATCTGAGTTACTTGCAGAGTCCTTCAAAGTACAGGTGCTTAGACCTCTTATCTAAAGATATGGATGTAATTATTTGACAGTAGGAACAAAGCATCTAAAAATTTAAGTTTACCTCCTGCCTCAGCTACTTCTTCAATAATAACTATCAGACTTTACAATGCTACTTCTGCACAGATTTAAACATAAATCACTGCCTTAGAAGTTACATTGCAGAAGCTCATTGTCCTAGTTGAGTCTATAAGAACTTTGCTTAATGGAATGTATTGGGAGAACTACTAGACACAGAAAAGAAAGTTTATGAAGAGGAGAGCTGCTATTCCAGAAGTGCAGGCAAAAGGCCTGTAGTTTATGCTTAAAGAAATTCTGGCTTCATAAATTACTGTATTTTAAGAAAATCATTAGCTGTTGTTTTAAAAAAAATATGCTCCAGCAGGAGTCACTGCTCCTCTGATCTTCCCCTCTCCTGTCTGGCTTAGAGGCCTATCTTAGTTACTCTTCTCTCATTGCTGGGACAAATACCTGATACAGAAGTTTAGGGAAGGAAAGGTTTATTTAGATCACAGTGACTAGAGGTTTTAAGACACTGGAGGAGAGGAGGAGGTGCTGCTGTGTCCAGGATGACCAGATGTATACCTAGAACAGAGGGCACCACGTGCAGTGGTGAAGCCGGGGGAAGAACATGCTGTCAGTTTAATGGTTCTGTACATCACCAGCTCTGCCCTGGTTCTCTGGCCCTGTCCCTTGATCCAGGCAACGGATTGCTCTATGATTTCATGAGGCTTTGGGGAGACACCTAGACACAAACCATAACATTCTGCCCCTGGGCCCCAAATGTCTCATGTGTATCCTCTTCTGCAAAACTTAGTTTAGTTCACCTCTAAGAGATGCCCAAGTTCCAACAGTTTCAGCATTGCTGAAAAGTCCAAGTTCCAAATATCCTCCAAGATCCAAGGCAAACTCTCAACTGTGAAACCCTGTACAAATAAAATCTTAAATACATCCAACATTCAAAAGCACAAGGTAAACATTGCCATTCCAAAAGGTATACACAGAAGGATACAAACCATTGGGGCCAAAGCAAATCCAAAATTCATCGGGGCAAACAGTAAGTCCTATAGTGCAATGTGGAACGTCCACAGCAATCTGTGGCAAATCGTGA
Organism: Myocastor coypus; assembly: GCA_004027025.1. Taxonomy (NCBI): domain Eukaryota; kingdom Metazoa; phylum Chordata; class Mammalia; order Rodentia; family Myocastoridae; genus Myocastor; species Myocastor coypus. The sequence continues at coordinate 20,240 of PVJA010020098.1, read as the reverse complement.
GCTCCATGTGGCTCTACCCCTAAGGCACTCTTGGTGGTAGCTCCCATAACTTCTCTTGTAGGCCAGCTCTGCTCTCTCCTTTCAGTTTTCCTTAGATGATCCATGTTGTGGCTTTTCCAAACTTCTGGGGTTTCCACGGAGTAGGTTTCTCACTCAGCTTCACATGCTGCCCTCCCCAGGGGACACTGCCTGGCCTCGCAGGTCTTCTACTAAAGTCGAGGTGGAAGCCTTCTTAACCTCAGAACTGCATTCTACATGCACCTAAAACCAGCGCCATGTGGATGATGTCAAGGTCTGCTGCCAGCTGAAGCAGTAGCCAGGCTTTCCTTTCTCTTGGCTGTAGGAGTTGCATGCCTGGATTGCTGAGCACTCCGACCCTGATTCTGAGAAACAAATTCTCTATGCTGGCACCATTATGTAGTCTAATGTGGCCTCTGTCTCCATTCTGGAACTTTGTGTGACCACTGCCTCCATTCTGGAACATGCAGCTCTGTGGCTTTCTTCTCAAAGCAAAGCCCCTCACCCTTGTGATTCCAGGGTTGAATAGGGTAAGAATATGCCACCTCCTGTGATGCCCTGGGGATGTCTTTTCCATTCTTCTGTTCCTACTGGGCAATGGAGACCTCAGCTCTATCTTTGCATTCCACAGCTTCTTTTGAGCTTCCTTTCTGGACAAACTCATGTCATTTTAAGTCATTCTTATGAGCTCTTTGCTCTTCATTCTTAGCATAAATCTGACTAAGAGCTGCTAACAATAACCATGCCACTGCTCCAATATTTGACTGCTTTGAAATTTCCTTTGAAAGATTCATTAGTCCTCCATGTTTAAGTTCGGTCTCAGGCAGTCTCTGGACAAGGGAAAAATTCAGCCAAACCTTCTGCCAAGACAAAACACAAATGACCAGGAGTCCAACAACCAATGCAGTCCTTCTTCCCAGCAGAAACCTCCCTAGCCTGGTGTTTACAGGTTGCTTTCTATTGGCATTCTGGTCTGAGCTCTGATGAGAGTCTTTCAAAGAGGACAGCTGAAGCTGTTCCAGTAGTTTACTCATACGCGACATTTATGAACCTTTCCTATCTCTTCCCGTAAGCCTTTTGCAAAAGTTTGTAATTCACATATTCAGGTTTAGCCACTGCAATGACCCCACCCCTCTGGTACCAAATTCTGTCTTAATTACTCTTCTCTTATTACTGAGACAAATAGCCAACTCACAAACTTTGGGAAATAAAAATTTATTTAGCTCATAGTTACTAGAAGTTTAAAGACACTGGGGAAGCTGGGGGGGGGGGCTAATGTGTCCAGTATGATCTGCTCCATACTTCCAAGATAGGCCACCAGGAGAAGGAGGTGTGTGTGGGGGCGCATGATGTCAGTTTAATGGTTCTGTACCTCATTAGCCCCATACCTCAAGCCCCAGCCCTTGAGCTGAGTGCTTGACAGCTTTATGATTTATAGAGTCCTTAGGGTGGAAAACTAGATACGAACCATAATAACAAGGCCCCTCTTATTTCCTGAAAGTACCCTAGATATGTCATGACAGTCACCATATAACATCTAATTTTTATTCCTTGTTTCTCCTATTAACGTATATGAAATATGAGGGATAAAATCTGTTATTTATATTTTTATTCATGGAATTTGTCACTTTTTTTTTCTGACACTGAATGCTCAATTAATGCCTGTTTAAATGATTTGAATTTAAATGGCTAAGCACAGTTACATTTCATGGTTAATATCTAAGAGGAAAGTATTTGTAATACAGAGTAAAGATAATGAGGAAAACTCCTTGACACCAAAAGAACTAATGTACACAGGCCATTTCCATTTTCATAAAGAAAGGATGTGATGTATGAGTTTATGTATGTTGTCTCCTTTCATGCTCGTATTTATCTTCTACTTGCTATCACTGTGCATTGATATATATTCAAATTGATCCTTAGAGAACTTTTTTATTTAATCTGCGGAAAGACACCTAGTTAGTAGTAGGTCACAGAGGTAGATTTCAAATTCAATGTTTTATGGCTCAGCAAGACACTTTTTTCTAATTATTCTTCCAACGACATCTCCTACAAAGTACATTTAGTGTTTCCTGTCCACAGAATTAAATTCTGGGAAAAATGAATTAATTTAAAATCTCTGTTACCTAGAACTCATTTGACCTGTTTCCTGGAACAATGTTAAGTTCCCAGGTTTATTAGCAGCCCACATCATAAAAGTGCTGAATATATGCTCATGTACCAACAAGAATTGAGTGATTAATTCATTGATTTATGTTGAGCAAATCGATTAATTTACACTTACCAATGTTTATTCCTATTACATTTATTTGCTGTATTTTAGGGAAGGATCTATAGCATGTTCTGAGTCTCACCACTAGATTGGACTCATAGTAATCTGCCTGTTTACAGCTTCCCAAGAGTTGGGATTGAAGGTGCATGCCACTACACCCAGTCTCACTTGCCATCTTAGTGCACCCCAAGTGCGAGGCCTGCATGGCAGGCCAAGGCCCAGGGATCTAATCTCTGGTACCTGCATCTGCTTATAGGTACTTTAATCCACTGAGCTATTTGTTTGCCCCTATTACATTTAGATTGTCACCAAGGTAAATACCCAAGTATTTGAAAATCCTAGTTTATAAATCATACTTTTATTCTCCAGACATTGTTATTAGATTTTGTTAAGAAACAAGGAGGAGCAATTAAACTAAGACTATGTTTTCTTGGATGTAATTCTAATTTCTTGCTGTGAGAACATTTAAGAAATTCTGTATGTGGAGTGTAAATAATAGTTTGAATTCCATAGTTCTATGTTTCACCAATAAAATAAAGAAATTCACTATAGCGTTTCTTCGGCACTTTGCTAAAATGTTGGACTGAGCTTACCATGGCAAATATTAGTATCTGTGTTAAGCTCCATCTTCCTTTAATACTAACCTTTTGTCACAAACGAATAAGAAATTTCTGATGTGTTCCAACTTTGTCATCCCTTTCTCAAATAGCCAGTTTCTTTAATGGGCCCAGAAATAATATGCCTAGAGAACACTACCAAGGTTCAGTCAAGACATTAAGCTCTGGCCAGAACTTTTTCTGCAGAAATTGTTATACTTTAGTGACTCTAGAAAACTTAAAATTAATGCTGAAAAAGATCTTCAATTGAGATATCAGCAGATATATGAAAATCAAAATGGGAAACACCATATTCACAGAAGCCTAACAACTGTGTGTTATGTTTTGTTGATTTGTCCCCTCAAAGCCTCATGCAGTGATGGGGCTGGGACTTCTAGAATTTGAGAATAACTTGTGATTCACTGGGATTATGTGTTTTAGTACAGCTGGGATTATGGGTGTATGTACGTTCCCCAGCCTGCATTGATAGCCTAAATGTATTTATTATAACAGAGACAGAGAAACAAACTCTCTCTGTGCTCTCTGTTGCTTCTGTTGTAATTGTTCCACTGCCATGAACTGCTGTTCTCCATCATGTGCCTTGCCTTGGAGCCGGCTGAGTCCGGACTGAAACCTCCAGTAACTATGAGCTAAACAAACCTTTCCTTCCTTCATTTTGGTGGGGGCTACTTGTCTCAGCAACAAGAGAGGAGTAACTAAGACACTGTGGGTATACCGTGATAACATATTTTGCTATTCAAACTAATTTCAAAACCCCATAAAACCCAGTTTGAGAATTGCAACTCAGAATAGGATACAGAGCAGTAGTTTTATATATCCTGTTCTTGTCAGCATTAAATCGTAACCTATCATAGGATGATCATGCACCTATGATCAGCTAGTAGACAAAACGACGGAGACCAAGAGTATTTAGCGAAATAGGAGAAGGTAGGGTTTTACTAAATTTCTAAAATAAACTTAAACTTCTGTGCTAAAGTAAACCTAAGTACATTTTCAGAGATTTTCCCTTTTATCTACCACCTCTCTGAAATTAGGTCCTATAGCATATTTTCATGTGATAACATGGGTGAAAAAAAAAAGAGTAGCAGTTGGAGTTGGTATTTAAGTGAGGGCTTCAGATTCTCCTAATAGAAAAATACACTTAGGTGTATAATGCTAAAAGTAGGACTTATTTAAGATACCTAACATATTTTTAGAATAAAACAGAAAAAAATAAATGGTTATTGTTTCCCCCCAAGAAATGCAAATGATAGCAATATTAAAATACCATCTCATCACATGAAGAATTACAGTTACTAAATAGATATAGTATAGATGGTGGCAGGTAAAAAGGAAAACAAACAATATTGATGAGAATGTAAATTAGAATAATTAACTGTGGAAAAGGGAAAGATATCAGTGTGGTGAATATGCATGCTCAATGTGCCATTATTTACAATAGCTACAGTATTAAAACTGTCTAGGTTCTTATCGACAGGTCAATAAAATAGTATTCTGCTATAAAAAAGAAAGAAATCCTGTCATTTGCAGAAACATGGAGCTGGAACACATTAAGTAAAGTAAAATAGGCCTGACACAAAACGACAAGTACTACATGTTCTCTTAGATGAGGGATGTAAAAGTGTAGCCCTGGAAAAGAATAGCGACTACTACAAATGGCGAGTTGCATGGCTGGTGAGATGGCTTGACAGTCTAAAGCGGCTTCTTAGAAAAGATTAGACAACCACAGGGACTGCAGTTCAGTCCTTCATCACATGCTGAGCCAGCCCCACCCCCAGGGCAGGCTGAACCAGCCATAAGAATAAAAAAAGGAATTGGGAATTGCATGCAGAAGGGAGGAAAATGAAGACTGGATTTGATGAGTATGTGTTGTAAGTTTGCATGAACATATCACACAAATATTATCAATATGGAAAAAATTAGAATAAAATTTGCAATATTAATGCATGCCTTAAAATGTATCACTGAGAAACTCAGTCCTCAATGTTATGATGTACTGGCAATGAATGCAATGAATGGGAAAGCAGTGCTTGCTGAAGGCACAAGACTCAGATAATGAATATTATTTTGTTTTTTATCTTAATTTTTCTGTATTTAGTACAGGGTCTTTAGGGTCTACGGGGTAATACTACATAGATCGGACTTACAGTGATTCTCATGTTTTCAGCCTCCCAAGCACTGGGAATACAGCTGTGAATCACCATCCCTAGTCTCAAGCACAGTCTCAGTGCACCCCTGGGGGCAGGGCCAGCACAGTACACTGGGGATCAAGCCCCAGTTGCACTGCTCTTGCCTATGCGATTTAGTCTACTAAGATATCTGGCCAGCTCTATTTTTTATTTTTTAAAGAGAATACAGATTAAAATTAAAACAGAAAAAGTTAAAAATGATACAGCTTTTCACTTAATGAAGTAATATGAATTTCACTTTATTTGCTGCCATTCTTAGTGTTCTCTTCCAATAAGTTATTTGTATTAATAGATATATGCATGTAAATTTGGAAGAAAAAAGAAAAAAACAAAGAAAGAATGCATAAGAAATTAAGAATAGAAAAATGACAAGTGAAAAAGGGAGAAAACAAATTAAAGGATTGTCTACTTCTTTCCATACACTAGCAGATATCAACAGTACACTTGTCTGAAACATCCTGATTACATACACAGATAAGTCTCTTCCCCTACTCCATCTCCTGTCCTCCTCAACTCAATAATTCTCTCCTTTTGAATAAATTTATTCCCTTTTCCCAGTATCTATTGTATCCTTAAGATTCCATTTTTGATTTTCAGGTTCTCATACTAAGGAGACAATATCATGTCTACATATACAGATTTCATTCATTTCTTTTAAGAGTATGCTCTCTAGTTGACTCATTTACCTACAAAAACGTCAAATTGATCCTGTTTTACATCTAAATAATACTCCATTGTGTAAAAAATACCACACCTTCTTTTTCCATTCTGCAGTTGATTGGCATCTGAATTGTTTCCAGGATTTAGCTATGACAAATTGCAGTGCTATAAATATGGATGCACATATATCACTGTGGTAGGAAGTTTATCAGTTAGTATGGGATAATACCTAGGAGCTGAATAGCTGGCTTGAATGGAATCTCCAATTCTAGTGTTTGAAGCAATCTCCACAGTGATTTCCATAGTAGTTGTCCCAGTCTGCACTGCCATCAAAGATGCAAAATGGTTCCACCTCCTCGCCAACATTTTTTCTATCATTATTTTATGTTTACTCTTTAAATTAATTTTAATGAGAAAGAAACAGCACTGAGACAATTTCATACCAGGTTAGTAAGACAGCTACAATAATTAATACATTGCATTTTGTTGTCTTCATAGTAGTTAGTCAGAGTACAAGATGCAGAGATGATATCTTGTCTAATTGATGCAGGAAGAAAAAACTGATCTGGGTGGATGACCTCTAATAGGAAATCTCCAAATGATATAGGGGAAAGCAATCTCCCAAACTGAAAAGTACCTGGGATGAGTTTGTGTTCTCTAAAACCGAAAAAGCAATTTTAGGAACAAATGGAAGTAATGAGTAGAATATTTACTGAGGGAAAGAAAGTTTCTATCTGAGAGAGAGACAGGAGGGGGGTTCCGGAGTGGGTGTCCACAGGAAGCTGTCTCTTCCAGGGACTTTTACAGAGGAAAACCATGCAGTGAGTCGGGTCTAAAGTGAAAAGCATGGAAACTCGCTTAGGTGGGACAAAGCTATGGTCAACCAATGAGGTTAAAAGCACCATTGCTCAGGTAAAATTGACTAAAGACCATACTGAATGGGAAAAGGAGTCATGTAACAAGCAAGCTTGAGTAGGCACAGGGTCTCTTCCTGTTAGGGGTTTGGTTAGTGACTCATTTAGGCTCTTTTAAGGTGATTGATAACTATTTAGAATATTAATCCCTGATGAACATTCCTAGGGAAGTATGTGGCTACTTTTGTTTCTTCTTTTGTCTTGAGGTCTGGTCCATAGGAGGTGTGTCTGCTTGTTGTAAAGTCACTTTGTCTTCCGTCTTGTCTCCTTGAGGGTCTGGCCCTGTCTGACTGCCTAGAATACTTCTATCTAATTTAGCTGCATAACACTATTCGTATAAATGTTTATTCTCACTGAACTAGGAGAAACTAGCAGTATATCTATCATATAGTTTTTTTTTCACTACAAAATGGTCCTTCACTAATATGTCCCTTTTTCATTTTGTTTTATCAGAGATGTGTGTTCTATTGCCATTCAAATTTGTAGGTGTATGAATTCAGAAAAATAACCTAATATACTTCAATAGTCCATAAGAGTAGTGGGTTATCTGCAGAACCGACAATGTCAGAAGTTGTTGACTTGAGCTTTTATAGCTCAGTATATTGGTGCGGCTTTACTTTTTATGCCTCATGGTTATAATTTTCTGCTGGATGGTTAAGACCTAGATAAAACAAGAACTGTATAACAAAAAGGTAGCTTTTGTATTTGATAAGATCAGTCAAATCCCCTCAGGATTTATCCTGAAGGCATGAACAGCAGTTTATAGAGCTTTTTTTCTGAGTCAGCCATGTGGATGAGACAGGGTCATTGTTTGACCAATTTGCTCTCTGTGAAAGCCTGAGAGAATGTTTTTTTCTCTAGGTAACTCTCTTTAGGCACACTATGCATTGTCAACCCCTTTCCTCCATGGCCCCATAATCTCCCTCAACAGAAAATTTAGGACAACACTGAGTTGTAGGATATTGCTGTATAGGTTCTCTTATGTCCTGAGTCGTCAGTGATCTCAAAGGTCTAAGGCCAAAACATTGGCTATCCTTCTAGCCTATCTTTTTTCTAATTTTTCTGTTCTGGAAATTTAAGTTGTTAGTTATTCAGGAAAGAAGCTTAATGATATTATTACTCTATAACATAGGCAGTTGGTCTTAACATCACTATCTTTCTGAATATCAAAAGTCTTACAGATAACATGAAACAGATATTTTCCATCAATTATTGATATTCTAAACTTTAAATCCTTATAGAATGTAAAAAAAGAACAATTGAGCATTGTTGCATAGAGATTTAGGAACTTAACCATTTACAAAATTGTAGCAGTACACTATTGTGGCCTTTTTTCGTTGTCTCATATTGTCTTTTCTTTCTTTCTTTCTTTGTTTCTTTCTTTCTTTCTTTCTTATTAAACAAATATTTATCTGAGAGAGAGTATAGAAATAATTGATATGACATTAGAAGCAGTACACACTTAGAAGACCAGAATGACGGGTGTTCCAAGCATGGTTTTAGAATCACACATTGCCATCCTCAGTATAGTTACTTTGTTCACAGATGTTAACATATATAGTTACTCAGGGTGACAATTCTACCAACTAACTGCTGGCTTAAAAACTGGTGAAGATTCTTAGGACAATTGTGCTATCAAACTTGTTTACATAAATGTATGGATTTACCCTACCATATATCCTAACTTTTCTGGTTTCTCTATCACTATTGTTTAATCCTTAAGTTCTCACTTCCCATTTTACTTTCCATTTAACCTTCTCATTTTATTTCTACTTTTGAGTTTTTTACACTAGGGAGACAATATGGTATTTACACATGTGTGTCAGGTTTACTTCACTTATGAATATACCTTGAAGTTGCACCCACTTTCCTACAACAGCTCTGAGTTTATTTTTCTTTATAGCTGAGTAATACTCCATTATATAAAAAGATTACATCTTTTTATCCATTCTTCAGGTGATGGGCATTTTGGTTGTTTCCAAGACTTGGCTATCACAAATTGTGCTGCCACAAACACAGGTGGACAAATATCACTATGATCTGATCTTGTCAGTTCGTTTTTGAAAATTTCCATCAGGAGAATAGCTTGATTAAATAGGATTTCTGGTCCTACGTTTTAAGGAGTCTCCACATTGATTTCCCTAATGGTTGCACCACTCTACATTCCCACCAGAAGTGTAGACATGTTCCTTTTCCCCCACAGTATCTCCAACATTTGTTGTTGGTTGATTTCTTTATGATAGGCATTCTTCTGGTGTGAGGTGGTATCTCAGTGTTTTAATTTCCATTTCACAGATGGATAGTAATTTGGAGCATTTTTCATGTGTTTATTACATTGTTGTATTTCTTCCTCTGAAAAGCATGTGTTTCTCAGATGCCCACTTCTGCATAGCACCATTAAATTTTGGGTCCCTAGTGTTTTTGAGATCTTTGTAAATACTAGAAAAAAGACCTTATTGTGAGTGCTTATTCATTAAGATATTTCCAAAATTAGTGGGCTGTCTTTTCACTCTAGTGTTATCTTTTGACGTGCAAAAGCTTGTCAACAAGAGGATGTCCCAGTTGTTAATGCTTTCAAATATTACCCATGCCATTTGACTCTTGTTCATGAACTGTTTCCCTGACCTTATGTCTTCAAGATTTCCTCCAACTGTATCTTCCGGGAGATTTAGGGTTTCTGTCATAATGTTTAGATCTTTAATTGATTTTCACTTTTGTTTAATGCATGGTGATAGACGTGGGTGAAGTTTTAGAGTCGGGCATGCAGAGGGCCAGTTCTTCCACCACCATTTGTTAAAGAGGCTATCTTTCTTCCAGTAAATATGTCAGCCAACTTTCTCAAAGAGAAGTTGGCTGGGTGTTTTTGTATTTGCTTCTGTATCTTCTAATCTGTTCCACTGAGCCTCAGGTCTATTTTTTTTGTTTACAATACCATGCTGATTTAATCACTGCACCTGTGTAAGTTTAAGGCAAGCATTGTAATGCTTGCTCCCTTATCTTTCTTGCCCAGGATTATCTTTGCTACTCTATGTCTCTTCTGGCTCCAAGTAAATTTTAGGAATGATTTCTCTAGCTCTGTGAGGTATGTTGATGATGTTATTTTGACTTTGACTGCATTAAATCTGTATAAAAATTTAGGGATTATGGCCATCTTCACAATGCTGGTTCTTCGTATCCAGGACCAGGGAATATCTTTCAATTTTCTAAAGTACTCTAAGATCTCTTTTCTGAGAGAATTGTAATTTTCATTGAATAGACCTTTTACTTCTTTAATTAGGTTAATTCCTTTTTTGTATTATAGCCAGCTGAGCCTGAAGAGGGGGTGGGGCTGGTGCAGCTTGTGGTGCCTGGGATCTAACCTTGGTCCCTGCAGTTGCCTAAGCTTTCCTAAGCAGGCACTTTAGATCTCTGAGCCATCTTTCTGGCCCAACTTAGGTTAATTCTTAAGTATTTTATTTCCCACTGTGCTCTTGTAAAGGATATTGTTTGTCTAGTTTCTTTCTCAGTGTGTTTGTTATCTGTGTTATTGGCTTCATATTCTGCTGTGCTACTGAATTTGTGTATTAATTGTAGTAGCTTCTTGGTGGAGTATGTTGGGTCTTCCAATTAGAGTATGGTATTGTCTACACATAATGATTGTTTAATTTTCTCTGTCCCTATTATTATTAATTTTATTTCTCTCTCTTATCTAATGGCTCTAGCTAATGATTTCAGAACTACACTGAATAGATCTGGTGATAGAGGACATCCTTTTCTTGTTGCAGGACTGAGAGTAAAAGGTGTCAGTTTTTCCCTATTTAGAATTATGTTAGCCATTAGATTGTTACATATGGCTTTTATCAGACTAAAGTAGAGGCCATCTATTCCAATTTTCTGTAGGACTTTGAACATTAGTGAGTGTTGGACTTTGTCAAAAAACTTTTCTGCATTAATTGAGATGATCATGTGGTTTTTGGATTTGGCTCTATTGGTATAGTGTGTTATATGTATAGATTTGCATATGTTGAACCATCCTTTCCTCGCTGGGATTACTTGTCCGTGCTCATGTGTATAATATTGTTGATGATTTGCAATATTCTGTCTGCTAAGATTTTATTGATGATTTTGACATCTATGTTCATGATGGAGATTCACCTTTAATTCTCTTTTTTGTTGCATATATCTGTGGCTTAGTTATTAGCATAATATTTGCCTCTAGGAACGATTTTAGGAAAATTGTTTCCTTTTCAACCTCATTGAAGAGTTTGAGGAGCACTGAAGTTACATCTTCTGTAAATTTCCTGTAGATTTCTGCTGCAAATCATCATGATCTGGACATTTCTTTGTTAGTAGGTTTTTTAAAAAAATTACATTTTGTATTATTATTTTTGTGTGTGTGTGTGTTATTTGGTTACTGAGAGCTCTTACATCTTTTGATTTTAGTTTTTGTAATTTGTTCCTTTAGAGGAATCTGCCCATTTCTTTTTTTTGTCTTCAATTATGTAGGAGTAATGATTCTCAAAGTAGCTATTAATGATCTTTTGAATCTCCACTGGTTCTGTGTTAATTTCAGACTTTTCGTTCCTTATTGCTTGAATTTGAGATTTTTTTTTTGCTGTTTTTGATTAGATTAGCTACTCCTTTACACATTTCACTTAATATTTTAAGAACCAGCTTTTTGTTTCATGAATTCTTTGTAATGTTATGTTTGTCTGGATAGAATTAATTCCTGCTCTAATGTTTATAATTTCCTTCCATCTTTGGTCTTGATGTTTGGTTTCCTTTCTTTTGTTATCACTTGAGATGCAGCATTATGGTGTTTATTTGCTTGCATTTTTTCCTAATGTGTGAATTCACAGAAAGTTTCTTCTAAGAAGTGCTGTCATTGCATCTGATATGTTTTGATAAGTGTGCTTGAATTTTCACGGAATTGTAGATATTGCTAAATTTCTTGTTTAATTTCATTTGTAACCCATTCGTTGCTGAGAGTGTTGTTTAACTTCCATGAATTTATGGGGTCTTTTTGGTTTCTTTTGTCATTTATTTCCAGTTTCATTGCACTGTGTTTACATAATATTCATGGGACAATTTCTGTTTTCCTGCATATACTTAAGCATGACCTATGGACTAGCATGTGGTCTACTTTCAACAATTTTCCTTGTGTAGCTGAAAAATATGTGTATTCAGAAGTGGTTGAATGGAACACTCTGTAAATGTCTACAAAGTCCATTTATTCTAAGTTCTGGTTCAGTTCTGCTACTTCCCTGCTAAGTTTTTTTCTGCTTGACTTATGTTTTGGGGCTTAGCTGGTGTTAAGGTTTCCTAATAAGATTATGGCATTTGATATTAGATTTTTCCATGTCTATTAAGGTTTGTCTTATATAGCTGGTTGCTCTTGTGTTGGTTGTATACATATTTATGAGTGTTACTTTTTCTTCTTAATTTTTTCCTCTAACGTGTATTTAGTGGCCTTCTGTATTTTGTTTGATCATTCTTGGTTTGAAGTTAGGACTGTCTGCAAACAGGATTGCTGCCTCTGCTTTTTTTCTGAGGTGCTGGGGACAGGTCGTATTGTTTTCCATTCTTTGACTTTCAGTCTTTGAATTTCTTTATGAGTTAACTGATTTTTTGTTCACAGCATATTGTTCAATTTTGATTCATAATTCATTGTGCCAGTTTACTTCTTTTAATTGGTGAATTTAGTCCATTTATAGTGATGGTTATAATTGAGATGTATATTGCCGGGCGTGGTGGCGCATGCCTGTAATCCCAGCACTCGGGAGGCTGAGGCAGGAGGATCGGTGTGAGTTCAAGACCAGCCTGGGCTACAAAAGTGAACTCAAGGCCAGCCTCAACTGCATAACGAGACCCTGTCTCAAAAAGACAAAAAAAAATTGAGATGTATTGACTTATGCTTGCCATGTTATTTACCTTCTGTTGTCTACCACTTTTCTGATGTTTTTAATTGTTTGCCCTATTTGGTACATTCTTTCCATTCTCTGTTGTGGAGTTTTGGTCATTTTGATTGCTCTCTAGAAAATCTTTTAGTAGTCCCTGAGAGATTGGCTTTGTCAACATGAAATTCCTTAATTTTTGTCTGTCGTGGAAGTATTGCACTTTTCCACCAAAGCTGAAAGAGAGTTGTGCAGGGTATAGCAAAACTATACTGTTTTCATAGAGAACTTGAAATTGTCTCTTCCATGCTTTTCTTGTTTTCATGGTTTATCAAGGGAAATCTGTTGTTATTCCGATGAGTTTTTCTTTACATGTGATCTGTTTATTTTTTCTAGCTTCTTTCAGTATATTGTTTTTCTGCTTGTTTTACAGGATCTTCACTATTATATGTGTGGGTGTGTTTTTAACTGAGTTGATGTCATTTGGAGTTCTGTATGCTTCAGTTATCTGAATGCCAGATTGTTTCCCCATATTTGGAAAGTTTTCTGCTATTACTTTTGCCCATATTCTGTTTTTGCCATGTGTATTGACTCCTTTCTCTTTGATATCTATTAGTATCACATAATTCTGGTTTGCATCAACAATTGGATGGTGAATCTATTTTTCCTGCATCTTAGTTGTTTTTTAAGAGATCCTTTAAGTTTTTACCAGCTGCAGTGGTGTCTACCAGATGTGAAATTTTTTATAAATCAATTCTTCAAAAACTTGGATTTGTTCTGTCATTTGTTAGCTGATTTCCCCTAGTTAATCTATATCTTTATGACAGTGGTATGTTAAATTCTCCTATTATTACTGTATTATTTATCATTTGATTTTATGTGTCTGTTAAAATTTGTCTTATGTACAGTTTCGCTCCTACATGGGGAGCACATATATTTATTATTGTTTTAACTTGCTTTTGCTGTTTTCACTCAACAAGTATGTAGCTATCTACCTTATTTCTTTGGGTGATTCCTAGTTTAAAGCTGATATTGTCAGCAACCAGGTTAGCTACCCCTGCTTTTCTGTGATTTCCTGTGCCATAGAAATTTTTTTCTATTCTTTAGCTTTCAGTCTTTTAATTTCCTTTTGAGTGAAGTGTCTTCCTTGTATGCAGCATATTGTTCAATCTTGTTTGCTAATCTACTATGTTACTCTGTTCATTTCGATTGGTGAATTCAGGCCATTTACATTGATGGTTATAACTGATACATATTGGCTTATCTTTGTCATGTTATTTTCTTGTTATAGTTGTGTATTTTTTCATGATTTTAAAGTACTTGCTTTCTTTGGTGGTTTTTTTTTTTCTATTGGTAATAAAATGGTGATCGCATCTTTCTCTTTCTGAAATATTTTTCACTAGTCATTGTAGGGCTGGTTTGATTGTCATGAACTTCAATTGTTCTTTGCAATGGAACAATCTTATCTTGCCATTGAATTTGATAGGTAGTTTTCCAGGGTACATCAATCTGTCTTGGAAGTTATTTTCTTTGAAGACCTGAAATAGTCACTTCAAGTTCTTCTTGACTTGTTGGTTTGTGTTGAGAAATCGGCCATCATTCTGATGGGCTTATAGGTGATCTCTTTCTTCCCTCCAGAAGCTTAATTTTCTATTCTTTGGCCAAATTTTGGAGATCCTAATTATTATGTGTTAAATATAGTTTTATTATGATTATGGCTATTTGGAGTTCTATATACCTCTCTTATATGTATGTGAAGTTCTTTTCTTATATTTGGAAAATTTTCTGCTGCTCCTTCTGTAAAAAGTCTTTCTATATCCTTTGCACTATCTGCTGCTACTCATTGACGTCTATTATTTTTACATTATTTTTCTTTGTGTCATCTGGTAGGTGCCAAATTGTTATTTCCTGGTACCTTGTCAGCTTTAAGGGATCTTTTATTTCATGTTCATTAGCTACACTTTTGTCTTCAAGGTCTGAAAGTCTATCTTCAGTTTAGTTTATGCAATTTTGCTAGCTTTCAATGGATCTTTTAATTTCTTCTTTGCTTGAATCTATTTTATGAATTCTAATTCTTTCCTGTATTGTTCATTCAGCATTTCCACCATTTTCTATTCCCCTCTATTAGTCTATCTATGTCTTCTTTAGTTGTGCTGAGCAATTCTCCCACATTTATTCTTGTTTCTTTTTGGACCTGAGAGATAATTTCTGCTTTTGTTTCTTTTATAGCCTGCTAGACTTGTTTCTTCAGATGTTATCATTTCAGAGATTGCAGGTGTGTGATTTCCATGTTCTTGTATATCTTTGTGTGCTAGATTCATTCTGGGTGGCTAGAGCGCTGACATTGCATTTTGCTTCTTTGTTTGGGCATTTGTGAAGCTCCTAATTCCGTAGGCTTCCCAGAGTCTACCAAAGTTTTTAAATGGCACCAGGAAAGCTCCGTGCCTTTCTGTACTGTTCCCATAGACCGTGGCTCTCCTGCATTGTACAGGCCACTCAGAGTCTACCTATGTTCTTAAAATATGGACTGACACTAGAAGAAGTTCCATGAGTCCTCACTGGGTACTAAGGAAGTTCACAGTTTACCAGTGTTACTAGGCTGCCCAGAGTCTGCTGAGGTTGTTAATGGCACCAGAACATCTCTGCACCTGCTCATGATGCTTATGCTGTGGTCAGTGACCATGGCACTCCTGTATTCTGTCATATAATGTTTATTTAAAGAAGTTGGGGATGAACAGAAATAAGAATGTTTAATATTCTACAGTACAGTGAATAAGTATACTTCAAAATCACCTGGTAAATATTTTATGATTAAGTGAATTTTAAAGTCTGAAAAAGAAATTATAAGGATTTAAAATGTTAACTATTCTTATTTTATCAGTACACATTGTACACATGAACTCAGATATTATATCTCATAAATATGTACATTTATTATGTTACTAAAAAGAACAAACTATCCAATTAAAATATGCATAAAGGACTTGGGATGTTATATTCCCAGAAGTTGTATAAAATGGGAAATAAGCACATGAAAGATGTTCAATGCCATTAGTATTTCAGTACATGCAAACTAAAACTACAGTATGACATCACTGCAGATCCATTAGAATGCTTAGAATAAAAATGATGGATACCAGTATGCACTGCCTGAGCCAGGCTCCCCCCTCCAAAAAAAAAGAACCTCCTTACAAATATATATTATGTATGATGTGGAAAAACTAGAACAATTATATTGCTGGTTGCAGTGTAAAATGCACAATAATTTTGGAAAAGTTTTGCAACATCTTAAAAGATCAAATGTGGAGTTTCCTATATGAATTATTTATTCCTAAAAGAGTTGAAAATATATTTTCATTCAAATGTACAATATTTCTAACTATAGAATTTATGATGCTAAAAATTGGAAATAATTTAAAAATGGATCAACATAATGTGATATATTCATATAGCTAATTACTGTTTTCTAATATCCATGAAATGATAGACAAAATGGTGTTACATTATTTAACTGTCTTAGCTACTTTTCTCATTCATAAAACAGAATATCTGACAACTAAAGTGAAAGGAAGCAATGTCAGTTTCAGCTTGCAGTTTGTAAAAGCCTCAGCCTCAGCTGTATACAAGGCTAGTGATATAGTAAATGGACATCACAGAGGGAAATGCCAGGAATAAGGCTGCAGCAACAAAAGCAGTAGCAGCTTGTCTTTCTCTCTTACCCCTTTTAGGCTTTCTACATTTTGAGTGGTTTTGTCCACAAGTTGGGTGGTCCTTTCCATTATCTACATGCAGAATTATGCTAAATCATTCAGTGGAATGATTTATGAACCCCACAACACTTAATCCTCATGTCCTTCAATTTAATTCTCGGAATCACTTAGAACGAATTACCTCTCAGCTGTAAGTGCATGAAGCCTTGGCAGGACAGGTAGGTGTAAGCAATACCAGCCAAAGAAAGTGCTGAAAGAGTCTACAAAAAGTGCATACACACTTCAGGAAAATAAAAACTTGTATAACTATTATAATACTGAAGTTATTCAGACATCATGCGGTTCATACAATTTACCTTTGGCCTCCACAAACACAAGTGATTAGTACTAGATTCCAAATATTTACAAATATGTCAAGAAAATTCTTGAAAAACCTTAGTCATTATGATTGTTTTTTTTCTTTCTTTTCATGACTTAATATTTTTATTATTTACATTTAACAATGGATATATTACATCTTTTCATTATCAGATCAGTTTTGATTAATAGATATAGGTATATAAGATTGATCAAACAATTAAACATTAACACTTTCAATAAACATTACTTTTTTCCCCTTCGCATTTCTTTGCTTAAAAGTTGACATATTGCATATTTTCCTCACAACAGTTCTATAGAGCACAGTGTGTAGGCATGGCCCACCTCCATATTGATGTTGCTAAGAAGAAAAAAAAGAAAGAAAAGAAAAGTAAAGAAAATTCTTCTCTATGGACTGAGAGGAAGCAGATGCATACACAGTCAAATGTTCTACAATTGCAGTGGGCCACCAGTGAAGCTTGTAATGTTGGAGGCTATTGATCTAAGCCTCCTAAAGCTCATCTCACCAACCTAGCTCTAAGTTTCATGCACTGCAATTAAGCTTTTTTTTCTGGGTGATCAAGGGCAAGTCAAAGCAAGACCTGTATAACAAAACATTCATTTTTTTTGTATCTTTCAAGGTCAAATCGCATCAGGATTAAGTTTGGGACCATAAGCAGTACTTTGTAGAACTGTTGTTAGTGTCAGGCTTCGGGACGAGTCAGGGCCATTGCTTCACAGTTTGCTTTCTGTGAAAGCCTGAGAGAATGTTTTTTTCTGGATGACTCTCCTTAGACGCACTATAGTTCATTTATCCCTTTCCTCTTAGGTCCCATAATCTCCTTGATCAGAATATTTGGGACACCTCTGAGTTATAGGATATTACAGCACAGGTTCTCTTATATCCTGAGTCCTTACTGACCTTGAAAGGCTAGGGCCTAAATATTGGCTATCCTCATAGCCCTTTTTTTTCTCCAATTCTTGGTCTGTTAACTTACATTCTTAACCCTCCAGTAGAAAAGCTTTGTGATACTATTACTCTATATCATAGGTACTTGAGCTTATCATCATTGGCTTTCTGAGTATCAAATATCTTTGCATTGTGATTGTTTTACATGCATTTTCAATCTGTTCTTCAAGGACTAGGAGTGTAATGGAGTCTTTGTTATGTACAACATTCCCTAGGGTCCTCCATGTGAGAGTAACACCATTTGTTAAAAAACACATACTATTTTTATTTTCCTCCAGCCCACATTCATTTTTTGAATGATTGCATATATTGAAAATTAACAGAGTCAAATACTGGCATATGGTTTAACATGCGTAAGCCACAAAAACACCGTTGAAAGAAAGAACATATTGACCCGCAGCTTTCTTTATAAAAATATCCAAAAGAAAGAAGTCAACACAAAGAGTAAGCAAAATTTGGCAGAACCTAGAAGAAAAGGGATAATGGTGAGTGACTGGTAGTGCATATGGGCTTTCTTTCCTAGGTTTTTAAAATTCTGGTAATAAATGGTGGTGATTTTTTTCATAATTTTTGAATGCACTATAAATATTGAACCATATATTTTGAAATGTTAAATTTTATTGAATACAAATTATATTTCAATAAAATATTAGTTTAAATGGATATTTCTTTACATAACATGCCAAGAATTAAAATGGTTTCAAAATATATCATTAGAATTTTTTATAAACATTTTTTTCCAAAACATTTCCAAGGTTCTTTCTTTCGCTTTCTTTCTTTCTTTCTTTCTTTCTTTCTTTCTTTCTTTCTTTCTTCCTTCCTTCCTTCCTTCCTTCCTTTCTTTCTTTCTTTCCTTCTTTCCTTCTTTCTTTGTATTTTTAGGGAAAGGTCTATAGGGTGTTCATGATCTCAGTACATTGAACACATACTGATACATCTGTTTACATCTTCCTAAGAGCTGGGATTATAGGCGGGTGCCACCATACCCAGTCTCAATTGCCATCTCAGTGTGCCCCAGAGGTGGGACCAGGAATCAAACACAGCAGGCGTGGGAATCAAACCCGTGGCCCCTGCACCTGCTTGCACCAATGTTCTTTTCATTCTTCCATTTCAAAGGAATGCATATACCTTGTACATACACACATTTATATATATTGCTATATTATCCCAGAAAAAAATTGAGGATATTTAGGAAACGAGTGAAAATGAGAAACTTTATGGAAAAGTGAAGAATACTTTGTCATGAATAGAAGGGGGAAAACAAACTTGTTTATTAAACTTTTTATGGTTTAAGGTTTTTTTTTTTGCATAAGTTGTTGTGCTTGTTAGTGTAGTTTGCAATGACAAATATTGGATAACTATACATTGATTTACTGAAGTTTGTAGTTTTCACATTTTGATTTGAAACGGAAATTTCAATGCCACCATGGCTTCAGAGATGAAAGCACAGCAAAAGAGAAGAAAAACAAAAAATATTCATTTGAAATGCTGAGGTGTTTCAGCAGTCTAGATACTGAATTGCGTGTGTGTGTGTGTGTGTGTGTGTGTGTGTGTGTGTGTGTGTGTATGCATGTATGTTATTGTGCCTAGAAAGCCAAAGGACTGAATGTTAAAGGACCAAGACTCTGATAACGAAAGCAGTGGACGTGTGCACCAAGAGATGAATTCATAAATGAAATAGATTATTTACACATACATATATTTCTTGGTGTGCTACTCAGTCAAGAAGAAAGATAATTGGGCTGATTCATTGAAATGTTCAGAATTTGAGACCATAGCGCTAAGTGGATTAAATCACTCACAAAATCTTTATTACCACATGGTTTTTCTTTCAAAACAATGGCCAAGTATAAGTAATTTGGGGGCAAAGCAAAAGAAAATGATAGGAAACAAGAAGATATACCTTGCTAAAATATGAAAGAGAAGAGAGGGAAGAGGAGGGAATTGTAAAAAGGATCATGATGTAATAAGGTCATTTATTTTGGTTGTGTCTGGTGCTTTTAGTCCTCTATGTTTACTAAATATTAGCCCTCTCTCTGAAAAAGAGATGACAGACGTTTTACCTTTTGGTTGCCTCTTCACACTTCTGATTGTTTTTTTTCCTGGGCTAGTTTTAATTCTGACATGATCTTATTTGTTTATTTTTATGTTATTTCTTGTACAGCTTTTTTTTCCGAAAGGTCATATGTCTGTTTTTTTAATTTAATATTTTTATTGTTTAAATTTAACAATTGTTATATTACATATTTTCATCATGAGATCAGTTTAGATTAATAGATATAGGTATATAAGATTGATCAAACAATTAAACATTAACACTTTTAAATCAACAGTACTTTTTTTTTCTTTTCCCCTTTCTTTTTTTCTGAAAGTTTACATATTGCATATTGTCCTCACAATCGTTCTACAGAGTACAGTGTGTGGGTATGACTCACCTCCCTATTGTTGTTGCTTAGAAAAAAAAAACGAAAAGAATATACTTCTCTTTGGACTAAGAGGAAGCAGATACATACACAGTCAAATGTTCTGCAATTGCAGTGGGCCACCAGCGAATCTTGTAATGTTGGAGGCTATTGAATCTAAGCCTCCTAAAGCTCATCTCACCAATCTAGCTCTCGTTTCATGCATTGTAATTAAGCTTTTTTTTTTTTTTTTTTTTC
>PVJA010020097.1:0-37362 GCA_004027025.1 Myocastor coypus | reverse complement strand
TTTTTTTTTTTTTTTTTTTTGCTTTTTGAGACAGGGTCTCACTATGCAGTTCAGGCTGGCCTTAAGCTCACTTTTGTAGCCCAGGCTGGTCTCGAACTCACATTGATCCTCCTGCCTCAGCCTCCCGAGTGCTGGGATTACAGGCGTGCGCCACCACGAATTCACTCATTTTTATGGCCGGCTCAGCCTGCCCTGAGGGCAGGGCTGGCGCAGCATGTGGTGCCCGGGATAGAACCGCGGTCCCTGAAGCTTTCCCAAGCAGGCGCTTTAGACCACTGAGCCATTCTGCCGGGCCCGACCATTTCTCTTTAAATTACTATAGTACATTTGCACATGAATCAATGTGGATATGTTGTGATTAAATTTTATGGCAGCCATGTTTGCTTCATTCTTCTCCATAATATCTGTCTTACTTACTCTTCTCTCATTGCAGGGACAAACACCCGACACCCAAAATGAAGGAAGGAAAGCTTTATTCAGCTCACAGTTACTGGAGGTTTCAGTCTATATTCAGCTGGCTCCAAGGCAGAGAGGCGTATGGCAGAGGGCAACCTTTCATGGCTACAGCTAAAAGCAAGAGCAGGGAGAGAGTAGCAGCAGCTCAAGCAGCTAACTGCTCTTCCCTCCTTACATTGAAATGGAAATCACTTGCCCCAGGGGAAGTGCAGCACCCCCACTCACAATAATCAATCACAAACTCCAGAAGCTGCCTCAAGGCTGCATGAGGCTTTGGGGGGACACCTAGACACAAACCATAACAATACTCTTTTTTATCAAGAAATCCATACAGGATATAAACTTACATTCAGTCGCTGAGGCTCAGTAAGCTTCAGGGCTGCAAACATGCCTGACTGACTTTGGTTTAAGAACGATGACAGCGTGGAGAATGCTGAGAAGATGGAGTGATGGTGGTGCTCCTCTGACCATCTGGAGTGCTTGGAGAGTCCCTCAGGCCCCCCAAAGGACACCTGGGGGGAGACAGGCAAAGCTCCTAAACATCCTGGGGACACCCACTCCCAGCCCAGGCATGCAGGCTCAGGGGCATCCCACTGTGTGAGCTTACCCTGACCCTCACAGGTGTGCTGAGTCTACTGCTGGAGCATCTGCACCACCTCACAGCTGGCACAGCTGCTGCCTCCACCTAGCCTGTCTTGAGGGCCATATCCTTCCAATGCCCTTGAGTCTACAGAGGTCCGGCTTTCCCTGCAATCTCTTTTCTCTGTTGGATTAAAGAAAATCACTCTTCCAGTTGTACACCTCCTCCTGTAAAAATGGGAGGACCAGATTCCTGGTTCCTTATACTTCAGAGTGGAAACCAGAGGTCCCTGCTGTCCTCTTGCGCTGACCACCGTGCTACTGGTCCTTGGCCTGATTTGGTGCCAACAGAAATGACCCCAGAGAGCTCCATGTTAAAGATGAATTTAAAAGTATCAGTCACATGCAATACGTAGGGATGCATGGGAAGGAAAACTATTTTTTAGTTAAATTTTGTTGTGAAAGATTGTAATGTAGAGCTTAATGATCCTAGAATGGTAATTATTCTAAGGTTTCACCCAGCAGTTTATTGGAATACAATCATTTTTGCTAATTAATTTTACATAATTAATATACTTCAATTTTACCAAGACTTAATTATTCTTACACTTATTGCTTTATGGTTAAACATAATTATGAACATATAATGAAATTGATTTTAATAAAAATAACCTCATATATCTGTCTTAAGATATGGCATACTTTCAATTTTTTTTATTTTAGTGATTATAAAAAGTGAATGATCAGGATATGGGTACAAATTCACTATTTTATAGGTAGAAATATTTAAGTGACCATCCCTTCAAAATTGGCATAATATGGAACAATAAATATGTTTTTGTCATGTATTCCTTTCTGGAGATAATGGAATAGCAAAGCAAAGTAAACAAAAAGGGAAAAGAATCAGAGCAAGTAGGCAATAATGCCCAGTTTGTCCAGAGTAGCTGCATTGTGCTGGCTGTCTGGTGGGGAATCCTAAAGAAGGTCATTAGGTTGCTAGCATGCCAGTCAGCAGAGAGCACGTGGTGCCTAGGTAAAGGTAAAATGTAGGGAGTCTGAGTGCACACAAGGTGATGGGAAGGGAAGCCCCCAGGGTGGCTTCTTATCCAGGAACAAGGAATATCTTTCCATTTTCTGAAATCTTCTTTGATGTCTTTTTGCAGAGTACTGTAATTTTCACTGTATGAATCTTTTATTTCCTTGTGAGAGTGATTCCTAAATATTTCATTTGGGGAATGTTTTTGTGAAAGGCATGAGTTTCCTAATTTCGCTTTCGATGAGTTCATTGTTTTTGTACAAAAAAATCTATTGATTTTTGAATGTTGACTTTGTATCTCGCTACAAGACTGAATTTGGTTATTAAATCTACAGTCTTTTAGTGGAGATTTAGAATCTTCTTTGTAGAGTATTGTGTCATCTGCAAATGACGGCAATTTAACTTATTCCTTTCTAATCTCTATTCCTTTTATTTCTCTCACTTGTCTAATTGCTCTGGCTAATTTTTCCAGAACTATATTTAATAAGAATGGTGACCATGGACATCTTTGTCTTGTTCCTGATTTTAAAGTGAAGGTTTTCAGTTTTTGTCCATTTAGTGTGATGTTGGTTGTCGGTTTCTCATAAATGACTTTTATCAGGTTGGGAGATAGAGCATTTGTTCCAATTTTCTGTAGGGTTTTTATCATGAATGAGCATTGGACTTTGTCAAAAGCTTTTGCGTCTATTGAGATGATCAGGCAATTTTTGTTTTTGGCTCTCATGAAGGGATGTATTACTGTATGGATTTGTGTATATTGAATCATCCCTGAATTCCTGTGATGAGTCACACTTGGTTGTGATGTATAATCTTCATGGTGATTTGCTTCCTTCTGTTTGCTAGCATTTTATTGAGGAGTTTCCCACCCATATTCATTGGAGATTGGCCTGTGCTTCTCTTTTTTGGTTGTGTCTTTCTCTGGTTTTGGTATAGCTTAATATTTGCTCTAGGAGTGACTTGGGGAGAGTTGTTTCCCTTTCAGTTTTGTTGAAAGAGTTTGAGAAAAGTTGACATTAAATCTTCTCTAAATTTCGTGCAGAATTCAGCTGTGAGCCCATCAAGATCTGAGCTGTTCTTTGTTGATAGGTGTTTTGGTTAAATTTCAATTTGATTTCTTTTTATGGCTTTTTCAGAGTTTTTCTATCTTCTTAACCCAGAGTTAGCAATTCATGCGCGTCTAGGAAACTATGCATTTCCTTTGTGTTTTCCATTCTGTATAGGTAAAGATTTTGGACGTAAATATTGATGATCTTCTGAATTTCTGTAGGGTCTAGTGATTTCAGTAAGATTTTCATTTCTTACTGCATGAAGTTGAGATTTTCTGTCCTTTTTTTGATAAGGTTGAGTTTTATTAATCTTACTTATTAAAATTAATAAGATTTTAGGAGTATATTTTTATATAAGATCAATAGTGGTATATATATTCTTTCTATGACAGCAATAAATATATCATGATTTAAGTATGAATGTATATAAATTTATGTAACATTTATATTTGCATAATTTTCATGCTTTAAAAATATACATATCAAGAATTAAATTTAACAAAAGATGAACTGAGAACATGTTTTAAGAAATTCAACTTTTCGTTGAAAATTGTACAAATAGAAATAAGTACAAACTTCAGAAGGACCAAAACTGTTTCTTAAGTGCTCTCCCTTTGGGAAGCCACAATGACTAGTATATTCCAATAAAAACTCTCTCAGAGTCTGTTGGTGACTTGTAGATGGATTGGTTGGGTCTTTCTCTGGTTTTGGTATCTGCTTAATACTTGCTTCCAGGAATGAGTTTGGGAGAATTGTTTCCCTTTCTATCTTGTTGAAAAGTTAAGTGGGAGCAGAGCCTCAAAATCAGCAAGGGCATGGCTGGAGAGAGGCGCAGCAAGGCCTCGCTGCTTCCGCCCCCATTTCCCACGTAGTAATAACCAACTACCAGGAGCGTATTGGTGCAAAGCAGGACAGCTTCAGCCTGCAGATGCTGTGGGCCAGGGTGGCCCGGGAGGTCTTTTGTTCAGGCTCTCACAAGCCTAAGTGGCTGGGCTTCACCATCACCGGGGAGGCCCACCTGAGGTTCTGTTTCAACCTCAGGTCAGAGTCAGAATCCAGTGTCCTTTGCAACCAAAGCACTCATGTCAGGATGCTGAGTGTTGGTCTCAGGAAAAGTCAAGCCATTCATCCAAGTGCTCTCAGACTCCACCGGGTCCCCAGACCATGCCATCTTCATGCTAATGTGAAAATCAGTAGATCACACACAATAACTACACTCGTAAAATATACATAGCCTTCTCCGTGCACAGCAATGTACTATAGGGAAGCCCAGGTCGAGTTATCTTGGCTAAGATGAAGGTTACAGCTTTTGTGCATGGCAGGAAGATGGAGCTGCAGGAGCAGGGAACCAGGTGAGGCCCCTTCGCATGTGTCCCCCATGCTTACGACAGTTACGAGCATATGGAGACTGTGTTGGAAATGGGGGGGGATACATCCCTGTGAGGTCAAGCTCACAAAGAAAAGGCATGGCGTCATGGGTGACTGCTGACAGCAGTGATTCTGTCATGACTGCTAATCGTGAAACATTGAAAACTCGGTTTAGAGAATTAATTGCATAGCAGGATAAGCGGACCGAAGGACCCCAGGATGTAAGGAGGCTTGAGGACTGGGGCCCAGGATGGCACCAACTGACAAATTCATTTCTGTCAAATTAACTTTCATGAATGAGAGCCATCAGCAAAATAAAAAGACATCAAGTGAAAACCTAAAGGACAAGATAGGAAAGATGGACCCTCTCTGTGCTGGCGCTGCTGACTGTTGCCTGCTAATTATAACTTGGCTGACTTCCCATGCCCTGGAGTAAACGAAGGCATTGAGGTGGAGCATCCAGAGTGAGCTCTGCAGGACGTGGCCAGGCTCCTCCCATTCTCGGTCAGCTCCGCAGGAGGTGGCCGGGCTCCTCCCGCAAGCTCATTGTTTTGAAAGTCTATCTGTGGGCTCCCACTCTTGCCACCCCCAGGGATTTTGAATGCAGATGAAACTGTCCCTAAAACAGCCACATTATAAACGTATTTGCAAGTGCAATCAGTACTTTCTCTTATTTTTCTAAGAAGACTGCCTCTTTAAGCAAGATGAGATTTTCCAAAGTGAGATAGTTTTTGTCGAAAAATTTTTAAAACAGGAACCTAGAATTTTAAAACTTTGCTTAGGTATCAGTTATTTTGCAACTATGACTGAAAGGTGGAATCCATGGGGCTGAAAAGGAAAAGGATTCAAATAGGGAAAATGGGAGATTAAATCTCAGCAGCTGGTAAGCAGTTTTAGAAAAAGACAGAATCCGTCATCACCGTCCTTCTCCAGTGCTAATGTGTTATCTACCCACTCATTCATTAAAATGTTTCTGCAAACAGAAAACTTAGTGAAATAAAGAACAATGTCTTTAAATCAACCAGGTCCTATGATTTTACATTGGTAGGTACATTGTAAAAATAGAATAAACTGAATTTCTCTGATAAACGTGTACCTAAGCCTCAGGGTAGACTTAAACAGCACAAGAAAACCGTGCACTTCTCATGACGCTTGTGGGTCTTCTGTTGTCTCTGCCCAACACAACTTCCTTCTCTGGAAACTTCTCTGCCTTCCTCACCATCTGGGGGGCTGCCCTTTATCTCACAGCTTTTCCAAGCCAAAGTTTGCTTTTCCAGTAATGATCAGTCATCCAGCCTCGACCAATAATGATGCCCTTTATCACTGGCCTGGTCTAGCTCTGAATTGTCTAAAATTGACCCTGTCAGAGGCCATCAAATGTGGAGAGCATGGAATGAAAGACAGAAAATGTACCTCAAACTCTTTTTGGTGGTGATCCCTATGAAGTAAGGGACTTATAAATTCATAAATGGGAAAGGATAGAAGGGAAGAAGAAAAGAAAGTTCTACCTACCCTGCTGCAGTGTTCCAAACAACTTTTATAATCTCTCTGTACAACCATCCCCAATCTGGAATAAATTATCATTAACATATTTGACACTGAAAAGAAGTTTGTGAAGACAGGCATCTGCCTAATAAAATAAAACAAGTAACTGGGATTTTAAAATGCTTTTCTGCTTCAGCTCTCCCTGTGAAAATGTCTATAGTATCCCAGGGTCACTTTGCAAGCCTGTCCCCCACTGATAGCTTTGTACACACCTCTATCTGTGAACCCAGCATGGGGACTCTGGTGCCAACCCTCTCTCCGCCATGGTCAGATCATCCGTATGTCCTCCTGTGCACCCACCATGGCAACTGTGGTGACTACTGCCACCTTCCTCTCCTGAGGTGCTTAGCTCCAGGATCCAGGAAGATCCCTGCATCAGGCAAAGGTGTCTGTTGATCACAAGTGTGAGGCAGCCCATTGCCTCAATGGGGGACAAGCAGATGGAGTTAGGGGACCAGGTGTGCATCTGCTTCGCAGCTGTGCATCTGTTGCTTACAGGTACTTACAATGGCACTAATTGCAGAAATTATTTCAGTCTTTGAATATTCCATTTGTGTTGTGTCCATTACTCTTAGGGTGATTTATTATATTTTATTTTTGTGCTTGGTTTTCTTGTCCTACAATGTAGACTATAATTTTATGTAAAAATTAGAAGTGATTTTTAAATAACATAACCTAATAACATTTCTCTAGGAAATGGTTTGTCTTTGGCATTCATTTTATTTAGAAAACTATTTTTGTGGTCTTTTATTGCTTTAGGTTAATCATCTTGCTTTCTTTATACTGAAATGCTAATTTGCTTAAAAATTTAATCTTTATTGGAAAATGGTCTCAGAATTAATGTTTCTATCAACAACCCCAAATATTACAACAAAACAAAACATCCTGCAAAACATTTCTAACTTACTTAAAATCATTATTATCACAGTGGGCTGAGTTAGTCTTAGCAACTTCTAAACAAAATTGGGATGCTAGCAATGCCCTTTTACTCAACAAAAGCTAACTGTTGCTTACAGTGAGCCACCAGTGGTAAGAAGGATATCATTTCTAAGCTGAATGATTATTTATTGGAAGACAGATATGAAGCATTATCGCTCTGTGAATTCCAAGTGCTGGGAATACATTCAGGGAAGACCTCTTGGAGAACTAAGAGATTTATAAATTGATGTTAAAGACATGTAAGTTGGAGCTACTTCGATGTAAGGATTAGGGGGAAAATGACATTATGGACAGAAGGAGATGGACTTAGAGGTCTACTGCAAGGGGTTCAGCCAGTCTGAGGAGCTGGGCTGACCCAATGCTAGCAGTGTAGACGGTGTTTAGGGAAGAATGGCATGGACTATAGGAAAAGTGTGAGCCCTGTACAAAGACACTAAGATGTTGGTGGAGCATAAAGAGAAGGAGAGAATGATACTTGTCATTGAACAAGGATCCTTTCAGTGGCAGGGCCTAGAATTGTCACAAACAAAAAAGGATGGTTCTTCAGAGCCCTGCCTGGGCCTCGGCCAGGAGACAGTGCCTTGGAGGAGGAGGGAAGAGAAGCTGAGGGCAGTGGAGCAGGGAGAACCACGAAGCAAAGGAGGAGTCAACAGTGACAAAGACCTGAGTGAAAAGTGAGTGTACGTGGGTAGAAGGCAATAGCGCAAGGGTGGCCTGAGAAGCTCTGGGTATTGGAAGGCTGAACCTGGTTGTCTGAAAGGTAGAGGGTTCAAGCGAGGAAGACAAAAGACAAAAAGCTCAGCAGAAGGAAGCCTGAGAAGTAACTGAGTATTTTAGAGTGAATCGTGCAACCTGTTAAGTGTGTACCAACCTCAGATCCCCAGGAAAAGTCCTGAAGTCTCCAGCGATACCTGCGTTGCACTATGCAGCATGACTCTGCTTGAACAGGAGAAAGGAGAATGTTATGAAATAACTTCCTCTTTTTATTTCTGATGTGGACCTGCCTAAATGCTGGGCTTACAAAAGGAGAAGTGAACAAATATGAAATAAAATGTGAAGTGCAAAGTTAATAAGCTAAACTTTCTGATGTAGTAAAATAAAAATATAAAATCACTATACAAATTTACATATGTTGTGGTAACTGTTATTATTGGAAAAAAATCATAATACAGCCCTGGGTCTGTGTGAGGGTTGTGTGTGTCTGCTCTCCAGGACTTTAGTAACACAACACACAAATGGACTTTAGCAACTGCAGCTTCTCAAGTCATAGCTTGTCATGGAAAAGACACGTATGTCTGTCAGTCTGTCCAGTAATCTTTGTTTCTGTGACCTTTACAGGGGGCAAGGTGATGCTTTGCAAAACCAGGAATACCATAAAGCTTCAACTGGGGCGCACCACCACTTTAATCATTTTTCTTACTTGATATTGCTATCGTTGTACATTTTTAAAGTCATTCATTTTGCAAAATGTTATAAATTGTTTCCCTGACCTGTCTCCGCCCCATGAAAGCTGACTGCATTTTGGCGATGTTGTGCCGCAGGTGACTACGTGGTCATGACCGTCTACTTTGAGCTAAGCAGAAGGATGGGTTACTTTACTATCCAGACATACATCCCCTGTATACTCACCGTGGTCTTATCATGGGTATCGTTTTGGATCAAAAAAGATGCTACACCAGCAAGAACTACATTAGGTGAGTTTCAAAGCAAGTCTTCCATTATTTTGTGTAAATTTCAATGCAAAAGAATTCATGAAAATACCTTCGATTAATGAGACAGCTGCAAGTGATCTCACTTGAGAGCTGCTTCAGCCATGTTTTGATTTTTTCAAGTATCTAAATGAGGTTACTCTTTCTGAGCAGTTCCACGCATGCTACTTAAATTAAGATGATGTAGGGAAACACAGGGAATCCATCGCGTTCACTGATACTAAGCTCTAGATTTGCCATGATCAGAAGAATGTCACTGTGACTTGGGACCTGCCAACTCATAAAACTCACAGTGTCAGTACGAGGAAACAGAGGTTGCTGCAGGCCTCTGAGCACAGAGCCACAATCCTCATAAAATATTCTCTCAGAAAACCAGCTCCCTGCTGTGTGTTGTAACTTTGGCAGCAAACAGTGAAATGACCCTTCTTGTTAGAAATAATCCACGCATCTTGCTCTATCTTCTCAGGAGTTTTCCTGAGGTCTTCCAATTCCTCTTAGCAAAACTCCAAACTACTGCAATTTTAGAATTGTTCAAAAACTTATTTCAGTTTTTTATAGGCATTTTGCCTTTCTCTGCTGTTCTGCACTGCAGGTAGGGATATGAGACTAAATATAGAGGGTGTTCTCCCTGAAACACTCTCTTCAGGAAAGAAGAAGCCTCTTGATTAGGAATTCTTGTGAAGTCCCTCATTCACATTGTTTAAATTTTCAAGCTTTGTTTGTTAGAACTAGGTCCATTTGCCTAAGATTAGCCAGCCTGAAATGTGCTCTGCTAATGCTCCTCTGCTTTGTTATAGAAAATATATGATAGGACTGGTAAATCACCAGGCAAAGATGGTAACACAAATTTAGCAAATACTATATGTCCAGGTGTCACTATAAGAAAAATTTAACAGCTGAGCTCAACACAGCATAATATGTAGCTCTGTTCACACTACTTTGATTGGGAGACCAGGCATATGGATAGAATAGAATTGCATCGTGCTGTCGGACAGCACTCCATGGAGGGTAGCAGAGCTTTATTAAGACAATCATATTTAATGAGCCGCTATGCCCAGAAAAAAAGAGGCACTTCACAATGCCCTTATGCAGAGTTCAAATCAAGTCATGACAACATCAAGACTGTAGCTAGTAAAATAGCTACCATGGGACAGCAATTGATATGCTATTTAAAATGTAGTGTAGCCCAGACATGTTATACTATAGCATGCACAGTCGTAAGCATGTAATGAAAATGGCGACACGCTGCAAGAAGCAAGAAGAAAGCCCCACGGTGAAAAGGTAACAGAAAGAGAACTTGGATGTTGTATCAGCAGACACAAAATTCCTACAACAGATATTAGAGCCATGTCCATGACTTTAAAGAAAAATGCAATCTTGGTGAATGAGCAGATGAGGTATAACAATGGAGAAAGCACAAAGGAAAGATTCTAGAGTGAGATGCATAGTGTGTGAATTGAGAAGGTCGCTCACTGGGCTGCAGGTTGAGGATGGCTAGGGGAGACTCTCTGGGAACAAAGATCACAGGCCAGGAATTTGGCTCAGTGGTGCAGTGCCTGCCTGGCAAATATGAGGGCCTGAGTTCAATTCCCAGTACCTTTCCAAAACAGCCATAAGGATTATCATATACAATGCATCAAATCTGAAAAGAGGTGGATAAATTTTTTTTAAATATAGGGCCTCAGTAGACTGCAGTACACAATTAATATTTATAATGTAGATATAAAACTGTTCCTAACATAAGAACAGAAGAGTGAGGTCACAGTGTTTTGAAGAAATAACAAAAAATATTCAAATTTAGTGAAAAACACCGACCTAGAAATTATACCTTAGTGACATCCAAACAGGTGAAATACAAGGAAAATCACTAAGATCCAAATGGGAAAAAGATCTTGAGTGGAGGTCCAAAATATTGTTAGTAGCCCATCTCTTCCATGTAATAATGGAGACCATAATATCACAAACTACTATCCGTAAGCTACTGACATTTAAGAAAAAAATCTATCTGCTCATAATTTTAAGCCCAAAGAAAGTATTCACACTTTCAACGACTTATTCAAATCAAGACATTTGGGGGGCTGGGGGGACAGCTCTGTGGTCTGAGCATCTGCCTGGCAAGCACAAGAACCCAGGTTCAGTCCCCAGTACTACATGCTGTGCAGGTGCCCAGAATCCCAAGGGGACTGTGGCAGCCACTGAAACCAAATGTGGTGGTGCATGCCTATAATCCCAGAGCTGGGGAAGTTGAGACAGAAGGATCACTATGAGTCCAAGCGCACTGTACCAAGTAAAAGAATAAATAAATAATTTTTTCCAAAAGACATTTTTACAAAAGAAAAATTTAGAGAATTATCAAAGAAACATGAAATAAGACACACACACACACACACACACACACACACACACACACACAATTAATTAATTAATTAATTAAAAGAGGGTCTTGCAGGAGGGAGGGCTTCAGTGGCACCCTATCCCAGCCACTGGAAATGCTCAGAACCAGGTCAGGCCCTAGACCAAGGTGAGGCCGCCCCTTGTACAACTGTGGCAGCAGGCAAGAAGAGATACAAAAATGAAGTTAAAGGCCTTTAGTCATGCTAGCCGTCAGTCTCAGCCTTGAGAGAAAATACATCCTGCGTGTCTGAGGGTATTAGGATGCTGCTAGTGTATTCCTAACCCCAGGTGCTAGCTTCATCGATGGCAGAGATATGTCATTTTTAGCCCATTCTGAGGAGTGTGACGATCCCATCCCATTTCGTCCCCTACCCAGGAACGTGACCCATCCCTTTGTTCTCATATGCGTGCTTCGGACAGTGTTCGCCTGCTGGGCACTAGCAGTGTCACAGTGAGCAAATCGCTGTCACTACACCCAGCACTGGTGTCCAGGAAATCCTTCCATACTAAACAGGAGCTTAGCCCATGAAGGTAGTGGTACTGGGCATCGGGATATGCCAAAAAGAAGCCACGTGGACTTCCTTGAGGCGGAAAGGCCGAAGCTATCGTCCAAGTAAGAAGGAAAAGTGCCTGCCAGGCTGTCCCTGCTCAGACTGTTCCCCTCCCTCTACATGCCAGGGAGCATGCCTGGAAAGAGCAGGAAGGTGGGCCCTGCACAGTGGATGCACTGAGAGCTCAGTGCAGGGTGGGCACGTGAGCCATCTTGGCTGTTCTATCTTTACATTTTCAGCTCTTAGTTGTGCTAATTTATAAAGCACGGTTTATTATATGAAGTTTGTTCTAAAATATGATGAGCGTTTTTTTCCAAAAACATTGTGGCAGTAAAGGACACATGGCCACAAAGCCTCCTAGAATACTTGCATTCAGCAGGAACTCACCTGTGCCATCTTGGCATCTCCTAAAGCAGTTCTGGACGCCAGTTTTCAGGGGTACCTGGAGCTATGCCAGCAGGTGCCCTTGATTCCTTCTCTGACTATAGGCGTTTACCCTCCAGAAGAGCCAGAGGTGCAGAGCTCCAGGGCAGTGCAGGAGTCGGCTGGGACAGCCTGCTCTGTGCGCTGCCTCCCCGCTGGGTGACATGTGGGAGCAGCAGGAGCAGCAGTGCTCACCTTTCAGAGACATCCATAGATGTGTGCGGAAGGGGAAGCATGTTATGTGGGGGAACCGGTGCCATCTGCAGTTCCGGGTGTCCACAGCAGTCCCAGAAAGTCATCTGCGTGGGTCAGTGGCAGGGTGTTGCAAAGTCCACAAAGCAAGTATCAGCAGAACACCAGAGGATCTGGACACTGCTGGCCATGTCCGTCTTGGCATTATGCAACCCACACCTAAAAGTTCATTGCAAAAACTCATAAACTCAGCTACCTCCCTCCATACACACAAAAGAAGAATTTTACATAGATCAAAGGCTAAGGCACTAAGGCTAACACTGGGAGATTGCTAGGAGAAAAACTTAGTACTTTTAGTATTGGGTAGAATACAGACTTCTCAGACCAGAAACAAACAGTTGAGGAAGAAAATGAAATTATTTATGACATAAAACTACACATGAACAAGTAAGTATTGCCTATTATTGAACATATATGAGACATCATGAAAAAAATTTATTGATTACATACAATGATATCTTTGCCAGTGTATAGCTTCACCCTATATTTTATAAAAAATACATATGGTGTGTAAAAATTTTAATTTTATGTATATATTTTTGCAAAAGTAGATTCTGGCTTAACTATGTTGTAAGTACATAGAGCTACTATAAAGTTTTGCCTTATAATAATAATTTTTAGTCCCATAAATAATGCCCAGAATATCCAAGACATAATCAAATGTTATTCAGCATACAAGAAAGCATGCCAACATTTAGATGAAACAAATGCTAGAATTAGCGAGTCAAGATTTTAAAGTAGGAGCATAAATATTATTCAGTGAGTGGGACCTGCAAGATAGCTCAACGGTCTAATGCACCTGTTTAGGCAAGCTTAGGCAAGCACATGAAGACCACAGTTTGACCCATAGTCCTGCCCCCAGGACAGGCTGAGCTAGCTACCCCCCCCAAAAAAAAAAATCTTCTTTGAGTAGGTTAGGTTACAAACATACTTGAACCAAATGGGAAAAATAAAAAAAGAACATATAAAGAACCAATTGCAGATTTTAGAACTGGAAAATAAAATATCCAAAACAGGAAGACCCCACTGAATCCTCAGCAATGTAGAAGAATAGAGTGTAGACAACCAGGAAATCGTCAGCCAGGTTAAACGCAGGACAAGAAAAAGTACTCAAACTGAGCAACAAAGAATTGACTGAAAAACTGTGAACAGCCGAGCTGATAACTGTGTGATGCTAAGCAGCCTTCTAGCACTGTCAGCGAGATTCCAGAACGAGAGAAAGAGTGCGGTCCACAGGGCGCCACACGCCTCCCATTGGCCAGAGGACCTAAACCCCTGTGTTCATGACGCTAAGCCTGCGGGGCACAGCGCCATCCACACAACACCCTTGGTGATTTCCCTTCCCTCCACCTCCACACCCCCAAATATCGCCCCAATAAGACACAGCCACGATGTTAAGGATCCTGGGAGAGCACTGCTTGCACTGAGCTAAATAGCAATTCTCCACCCAGTAATTTTCTAGGCATGGTATAGTTCCTAGGTGAGAGTTAGGGTGGGGCAGAGATGAGTGGGATACAGGCCAGCAGTGAGGCCTGGCCAGAAAGGCCTTGTAAGGCACAGACACAAGCAACTTCAAGCAGACACTAACATATGACACTCTGCTCACGTGTGACATGCTCAGTCCATTCTTAAGCTAAATTCGATATTTACTGAAGGGCTTTTCTTATAAACAGGTTCCTCGCATCAGCCAGTAACTTTCCGGTTTACACAGCATTTCTGCCTCAACAACCAGAACATACCCATGTAGAAGAGGAAAGATCTGAGAGTTGAGAGAGTGACTGTAAAACCTGACCCAAAAAAGGGCAGAGGCTGAGAAGGCCCAGAGAAGGAGGTGGGGCCTGGGCTTGCAGGTGGAGGTCCTCTGCCCCTGACCACGCTGTTCACCCAGCGGCTCACATCATTCTCCACCTGGCCCTAGCAGAGCCACAGTGGGCAGGTGCAGGGGGAAGCGGTGGAGGGTGATGCTGTAGCCAAGATGGGAATAATGTGACTCAGTGTCATGTGGACCTGACCTCTGACTACTACCCAGTCACCTGCGGTGCCACCTCACAGGTCCAGCGGCTCTGGCATGTGGGATCTCCCAGGGCGTGCAGCCAGGGGAGAGCTGGCCCTGTCTTGTGCTGATTGAATGTCTTCATTTCATGTTTCCTTATTGCCCACAATCTTCTCTCTGTCTTCTTTCTTCTAAACCAGTCATACTCAGTGTCGACCCATTTGACACGGTCAAAACCAAATCAATATCAGTGACCAGTAACACCATGGCTCAATTGATTACCAGTTGCCATAAAAACAAAAATATTCATTTAAACACCTGAAGTGCACCAACTACTGTGCTGGGAAACAAGCATGGATGGGCAAGATCCAGTTTGCTTTGAAAGTCACATAATCTGTAAGGTCTGGTCTTGCTCCTAAGGACCACACACTATCCTGGAAGACAAACGTGTGAAGACAGGCTGGTAGACTGCCATAGTGCAATGAGCAGGGGGAGGCATGGAGGTCACAGGGGTGGCACAGGCGGGAGCAGCTCAGGTCCCATCTCTGGCTGCCGTGCTGTCAGGAGGGCCACTCAGGAGAGCTGCAGCTGGGGTCAGAGCCCAGGAGGAAGGACTTGAGGTGGGACAGCCCACAGCAGACAAGAGTGCCACCAGTATGTCTTCATTTAATGAATATGTGCAAGACAAAATGATGGATAATAAGTGAATTGCTAGGTAAGCTAAAACGGGCCCACAAGGGAGAGCTGCACCATCAGCTGGGATGGCATCGGGCCTTCGCAAGCTGGCACAAGTTGAAAAGGTCTGAAATCAGATTCTACCTCGTGCCCCTGCCCTACTGAGCTTCAGCCTTCATGACTTGGAGCCTTGGAGAGGGTCGTTTGCTTCCTAGAGGAGGCCACAGGGCTGGCTGGCAGCTAGGGCTAATGGCCGTCATGCAGGGGTGAGAATCGCTAAGCCAAAAAAAAACACCCAAACTCAAAATTCAAAGTGTAGTTTCCGCTAAACACATATTAGTTTCATGTCATTAAAGGAAAAACTCTTACAGTGAACTGGTCAGAGAATGTCAGCACTTCAGTGTTATGGTAAAGACTATAACAAGAAATTGTACTGAAGCCTTGCTTACAAACAGTATAGGTCTTACAATGAAGAGTAGCTTCCAGGCTGGTGGCCTGTCATCCCAGCACTCGGGAAGCAGAGACAGGAGGCTGGCCAGGAGTTTTAGACCCACCTGGGCTGCATGGAAAGACCCTGTCTCAATAAAACAAAAATTAAGCTAAATCAAATTAAATGTAACACCCCTCTGTTCTCACCATGTGTGGCTGTCCCCTGCACAGGTATCACCACAGTGCTCACCATGACCACACTCAGCACCATTGCCAGGAACTCTCTGCCACGCGTGTCCTACGTGACCGCCATGGACCTCTTCGTGACCGTGTGCTTCCTGTTTGTCTTCGCGGCACTCATGGAGTATGCCACCCTCAACTACTACTCCAGCTGCCGAAAACCAAGCACATCCAAGAAAAAGTCATCGGTGAGCAGCAGGGATAGCAAAGGCATGGTGGGAGGTACTTGGGGGTTACTTGGAAATAAATACATGTTTACATGTAATTGTTCCCTAAATATCTCACAGCACACGTTGTAAGTAACTCAACAAGACCCACAGTGTGGCGGGGGTCCCGGAGCCCTCAGCAGACCTCCCCCATGGCTCTGGTCTCAACCTGTGCTGTGGCTTGGTGAGGGAGCCCTGCAGCTGGGGTGACCAGGCACAGACACCCACAGCAATGTCCTCATTTCGTTTCTTTTCTTGCAGCTGTTATATCCAGAGTCCTCCAGATGGATTCATGAGCACATAAGCCTTCAGAACCCCTCGGTATGTAGAGCCCTGTGCTGCTGGTATTTCTGAGAACTTCTCCTTAAGTAATGCTGCATTTGAAAGATATGCTCCTGTGTCGGGATGCATGAACTGAAGACACATATGTAGTGCCTCCGAAACATGTTTCCTGCCACTCCACGAAGACCCAACTGGGAAAATTTGCAAAATAGAGGAAAAAATTACTCATAACCCTTCTATGCAGGCATTAGTGTACATATATACTTGTTTTTTCCAGGCATTCAAGTAGTATGTATGCATACACTGAAAAAACTAATTATCTATGTATTTTTTTTTTTCTCTAGCATCTTTGACAACTGAAAGAAAAGTCCTTAGATTTCTGTGTCATAAATATTTTCTAGGATCCTTTTAATGATTGACTTACATGCTTGTAGTAGATGCACAGGCAGTCCCAGCTGGATACTGGGCTTCTGCACAACTTTCTTTCAAACATTTTTACTGTTCCCACTTGGCATGTACCTGTGCCCTTTGCTTAGTTATAAACTCCTAGAATCAGAGTGAGTGGGCTAGTGGGGCTACATGGTCCTCGCCCATGCTCGTCCACCACACCCCCCCAGAACTGCATGGTCCTTGCCCGTGGCCATCTGCCACCCCACCCCAGGACTGCGCAGCTGCTCTGAGAGCTTGCACCCTTGGGTTCAGAGATTAGGCAGACCACGTACCTGTGACTTTTCTTGCTGCATCTGGTTATTGATAAGGTTTAATACCTTCACTTGTTTATTTCTGATTTGTATTTCTGTTTTATGAGCTGTTTTGTAGTATTTTTAAAGTTTTATTTGTATTTGAAAGTAGCAGTGTACCAGTTATTCATGTTACTGATCACTTTATATTTTACAGAACATCTATAAATTATACAGTCATACATGAAATATATTGGGGATATTAATTTATTGTGGTCTATATCCCATGTCATATGCAACATTGTCACTGTCCTTTCTTTGGTCTTTTCTACACACCTTGTCCTAAGTTTCGGCGACCTCTGCTTGTGGCCTCTGCCTCTAATTTCCCGCTGGGGAAGGCCTGCCCTCCTCCTCACAGCGATGTAGCTGCGCCTGCCCTCTGCACAGTACGTCTAAGCGTGTTATCAATTCATGGCATGTTTCCAACACCTGAGATTTCCAGTTTGAGGGAAGAATGTAGCTTTAAAGAAAATTTGAGGAATATATCTTAAAATCACAGGTAGGACTACCCCTTCTATCACATAACACGTTCCATGTGTAATTACAGGCTTTGCCCCTTTTTCCAGTCAGATCACTAATTATGCAGAGCGCTTAAGCCCACCCCCCATCACAAGTAGTGCTTCACAGTTGGTCAGGGCTGTGCTTCATACACTGCTGCTGCTGCTTCCTACACTGACTCTGTACTCACTTGTCCACCACACACGCGTGGTGCAGTCCTGACGGAAGGTTGTGTGTGGGGAACCAGTTTGACAGCGGTGAGAAGCCAGTCGATGTGTCCAGGCAGCCTCAGACAGAGTCAGACAGCAGGGGGCTGCTGAGTGAGGGGCTGTGGTTAGAGACGTAGCCTGGGCCAAGAGCACACTGGCCATAGGGCCAGGGAGCCTGCAGTTGTAGAAGTGATACTGCACAAAGGAAGGAAAACGTCTTCCAGCATGGAGGAAAAACTGCTGTAAGCCTAGAAAATAAATTAAAGGAAGTTTAATGCTCTTGAAGACAGTTCAAGGACAAGCAATTCACAGACACAGGGGACAGGCCAGGTGAGAAGACACCATCAAGGGTGTTCAGCCAGAGGCTGACAGGAGTAACCCAGGGCAGAAGGGAGCTGTCCAGCTGGCATGGGAGGGTCCCCACTCTCTCAGCTCTTGCTGTTTCATTACCAACAACATCAACAAAAAGGAGCAGATTCCAAAGGAAGGGCGGGCAGAGCCAGGCTCCACATCACTTGAAGCTGGGGCCAGGTGCACCACAGCTCTGGGCTTGGCGCCTGGCCTGGCAAATGCAAAGCTAAAGGACCAGAACACACAGTGCCCCAAGCCAGGGTGGGGGTGTTGCTATGCACATCGCTGAGGGAGAGGGAGTCAGGCACCCACGTAGGCCTGGATGATTTGGGGGAGGCAGTCATTAAAATCTCTATCCTGCACTTAGTTTGAAATATTAATGAAAATGGCAGAGAGTCCTATAAAAAGTACTTGAACAACATAAAGTATAGCTGTGGAACTGTTTCAGTTCCTATTCTACCTTTGTTTCAGTACCATAAAATGGAATTCATTTCATTTGAAGTCACTAAGCTCTTAAAACTTGTGTTTTAGTGGCTGTGGGCGTTTAGTTCCCTAGATGAAGAGGTGAAAGAGAGCTTCCTCCGGCCTCCAGCAACCCCGCTGTTGCTCTGCCTGCAGCTCCTTAAGTCACCTTCAGGTCCTGGGACATCTGTTTCCAGTCTACAGGGTCCCTGGGCTCAGTCTCAGGCTGCTCCGCCTTGCAATGGCCATGGCAGTCCTGGCCACAGCTCACCCCACGCAGTCGCAGTTGGGGCTGCTGGCTTTCAGGACTGAAGACCTGGGGTGGCTGAGCCTCTGGCTAAGGATGCCAGGACATGTGAAGGACAGCTTTTACTGTAGTGGTTACCTAATGAGATAATTACTACGAGGTGTGTTTGGAAATAAGGCCCACGCCTTCCACTGCCTGAAGGCAGAGATCACCCATTTCCACAGCCGTCCTGGTGACTTGGCATTCACTTGTTTTTAAGGACCATTAACACAGAGAAGTGGCTGCTTCTTAGAGTTGTAGGGACGACAGGGCTTCCACTTCCGAAAGGTGACAGCACCCAGTGACACCCCTTCTGTCCCCAGTGGGTGGCTGCACTCAGGAGGAGGAGGCACCTGGCCCACAGTGCCTTGCTTAGGTCAGGACCACATGTGCACTTGCCAGTACAAGACTGCACTGTAGGGCTAGGAGGAATGACTCAGGGTGCCGGAACTTCTGCCTCCACATCCTGACTGACAAGCCTACATGGCTGTGGACATAATCACATTAGATCCACAAAGAGAAGACAAAGTGATCCCGTCCCATTCCCTGTAATTGTGGTTCGGGGAAAAGCAGACTTTAGGTGGCCTCTTTCCCGGCAGTATGCCAGGCCTGGCAAAGGAACAGCCCCATAGATCACCATTGAAGTGGGCAACTGCATCTACCTCTCTCAGGATGCTGGATTCTAGGTTGGCATGGGTCCACCTGTCCCAGTTCAGTCAGCACAAACAGAACTAAAGCAGGCAGGCTGATAAGCTTTTGGAAGCTATACCTTAGTTTTTCCATGTCAGGAGGACAGTTTAGGAAGCCAGAACACAAATATTCCAACCAGACATACGGTTGTCACCTTTCTTGAAATGAAAAGCTATGTCCAGTGGCCCCATACTGAAAGCTATCTTTTGACCTGAACTACATGAAACAGAACATTCCTTCCTCACTCCTGTATACTATATTCTTACTATATGCTAAAAAAAAAATAACACATTTATTATCCCACAATTTAATATAGGTACCACTTCACATTGAAGAACAAATACGTCTACTTAGGCAGACATAGCAGATGGGGTTTCGATCCCTGGCCTGCCATGCCAGCCACACCCTTGGCCATGCTGAGACAGTGACTGAGACCAGGCATGCATACCCCTATAATCCCAGCACTTGGGAGGCTGAAAAACAGGAGAGCCACTATGAGCCTGATCTGTGTAGTGAAACCCTGTAGGCCCTGTACTAAATACATAAAAAATAGAACAAATACATGATATGTACATAGCTGTTACAAACCAGTAGAAAGCACCTGCCCATCCCCTGCCTGCACAGCAGATGAATAGGTGCCCATCGTCTCCTGCACCCCGGGCCACCTGCAGTGCACTTCCTGATAGGTTCTGTGCTGTTCTCGTTGCTGCAGAACTATTCTCTCCTCGACATGAGGCCACCACCAGCTGCGATGATCTCTCTAAACAATCCTGTGTACTGGCAGGAGTTCGAAGACACCTGTGTCTACGAGTGTCTGGACGGCAAAGACTGTCAGAGCTTCTTCTGCTGCTATGAGGAATGCAAGTCAGGATCCTGGAGGAAAGGGCGGATCCACATAGACATCTCCGAGCTGGACTCCTACTCCCGTGTCTTCTTCCCCACGTCGTTTCTGCTCTTCAACTTGGTCTATTGGGTTGGATACTTGTATCTCTAAGTGCTGCCACTGGTGATGAGGGAAGAGTGCTCAGTTCACGTTCTTTACCTTCTGTCACCCCCAAGACTAGTAGTGATCAAAATCAGAGTCTCAAAAAGAGCACTGCTTGATTTATCTTCCTTCAGCTATCAGTTAGCTTTCAGCAGCACAGGCTGTACCTGGAAAACATTCCTAATATATATTACACACACACACACATGTTAATTGAACTCTAAAGTGGTTCTTGCTACCCCTATTGAATCTGTAGCTTGGTGATGTGTATCGGTATTGAGTGGATTTTGATATTGGAAACTGTTGCCAATTACTTTCACAAAGAAATCCTTGGAACAGGCAGGCACATGTCTGAGCGGTCCTCTCTCTTGGGGCCCTCACTACCCCTACATCTCTCGCCTTCGCAGCCCTTCGCATTGACACCTACCTGAACAAACTGCTCCCAACAGACGCTCACCCTGGCCTATGCCCTACACACAGCACTGGATCAGGCACAGTCTGCTTGCAGGCACCAGTCTATTGTGGGCACTGGTCCCCACGTCCTCCCCTGCAGCCTCTGCCCTGGCACCCTTAGCTGGCCTTCCTTGGCCCAACAGCCCCACCCTAGGCCTGAGAGCTGTGTGCCTGTGCATACAAGTTTCTAGTCATGGAAAAATGCTCTGCTGCCAAAAGTAGAGGTCTTGGTTATCCGTGAGCATTAGGAGGTAATTCCTTTATTCTAAGCTACTCAGAGTCAACAGTATTTGAACATCAGGTTCTTGGATCAATACAACTTCAACATTTCCTCTTAAGAGTTATGCTTTACTAGTCCAAAGCTCAAGTCTAGAATGTGTCTAACTTATGTTACTATGGCTCAATAACTAATTTTACCTGCAAAAGAGAGATACAACACACATAAGCCTTTGCTTTGAGAAAGCATATACAAGAGTATAAAAGAAATACAGGTAGAATTTCATTTTTTTCTGGATAAATGTTAATTCTCAAGTTAAACCAATTTTGGGTGTGGACAGGGGCAATGGCCACCACCAGCTTTACCTTTTGATGAGCAGAACTCACTTCGTACTAGCAAAACCCCAAAGAAGAAAATGCCCCTCAGTGTGCTTTGATATTTTTATAATACAAAACCACTTCCCTTCCTGATATGAGTTCTTTGTCATGGCTGGAAGTGAACATGTCCTTCAAAGGAATCTTGGGAAACTTCTGCCCCACAATGGCAGCATGGTCCTGCTGGTGAGTTACAAAGCTTTAGCTGTCCTAAAGTTTAGGATTAGTAACTCTTCGCTTCCCAATTTTCTCACACAGAAAACCAAATTAATTACATTGAAAACCATTCATTTTCAATTACCAATTATACATATTAGCATTACTAAAATAAGCAAAACATTATAGAGACAAAG
Organism: Myocastor coypus; assembly: GCA_004027025.1. Taxonomy (NCBI): domain Eukaryota; kingdom Metazoa; phylum Chordata; class Mammalia; order Rodentia; family Myocastoridae; genus Myocastor; species Myocastor coypus. Next base: position 15,621 of record PVJA010020097.1, on the reverse strand, counting down.
TATGTAAAAGCGCTATTGAAAACAGTTTAGTGAAGGTATGCCAGAGAAGGGCATGAGAATGGTAGAGACCAGAAACACTGCAGTTAAATCAGTCTGCTTATTCTTGTAGTATTGTATTTTAATATTGTTGCATATCACATGACTGTGAGAATATTGGTATGCCACTAACCAGTTTTCAAGGATTGGATTTATACAATGTAAGACATCCAATCTCATTTTTTTTTCTTCTTGCTGACTGTGTTTCTCACTTTCACGGTTGCTACACAAGTCATAGGCCAATTGGATAGGCTTAACAAATTCCACTTAAACAATAAAATAATACTTCTGGAAGAATAGGTTGAAAATAATGGCCTAAGTGGAAATCTCTCCTGCAGACTTCTGCGTAAGGCTTCCTGGTCTCTCCCCCGAGTGTAAGGGCCTGCCTGTGGCTGACCTTTCATGGAGGTGGCACCCAAATGAACAATTGCCACACCCTACAGAACAGGTAGTTTGGAGACATTTCCAATATGGGTCACTTATAATTTAAAATTTATGAAAATTTTAAAGGGCCAGTGAGATAGCTCAATGGACTAAACACCTGCTTAGGCAAGCGCAGGGACTGGAGTTCAATCCCCCCACCACATGCCTATAATCCCAGCACTTTGGAGGCTGTAAACAGGAGGATCACTATGAGTCCAAGCTGTGTACTGAGACTCTGTACCAAATATATAAAATATAAGTAAATAAAATTTATGCAGAATTTTAATCTAGTTACATTTTAAAAGAAATTCTAGGAAAAATATCTTCTAGTAGAACTGTTCTTGAGAAGAAAATAAAAGCACTTTTGTAGCTCTGATTTGGTTGCATGTCACCTCAGGAGCACTTCTGCAGAGGCCTCTTCTTCCAGAGCCTCTCAGTCCTTGGATGTCATTCGCAGTTCTCATGCAGCTGTAGGAGAGGAAGGTACAGCGAGATACCAAGAGCCTCTGTTTTCTGCATCCTGTCTCCTTTCTCTAGACCCCAGCCCTCTTCCTGGTGGAAACAGTCATCTATGGAGTCTGTTCCATAAAGGAAGCCTTTCTCCCCAAAGGTCTGAGCCATTCACTCAATAGGGAATAAAAGAGACCCTGCCTGCCTGGCAATCTGCCCACCACAAAGTCTGTCAAAAAATAACCAAAATGCCCCAAGAGTGTGCCAGCACCCGTTTCTCCACATAATTTATGTCCTACCCTGCAGTCTCCACTTCTGAGACAAGCGGTTCCATCCACAGCACCGGACAGGGTACTATGCCAGTGCATCTTGCTCAGGCACCGAGCTCCAGCTTAAGAGCATGTTCACAGTTACTTCCTGGAAGCAGAGGAAGGGTACACAGAGCTAGGGAGGTGCACTCATCACCACCCACGCTCCCTGCAGGGGCACTGATCGCTGGTCACCCATAAAGCTGAGGGATGTGTGGGGTGGAAGGTGCCTGAGGGGTCACCTTCAAAGGTGCTACCATGTTCCTCATATCCAGAAAAGCTCTAAAGCCAGGAGATGACAGCTCCATGTCTGATAAAGATGCCAAATTTATGAGCACTGTGGATCATTCTTAAAACTGTGACTGTCTCTCTTTCAAACTGCATCCTGGTTAAGGGGAAAAAGGAAAACTAAAAAGGTATCTGACACACTAATAGAACTTAGAAGAAAATTCTAGGCTCCTTGGAGCCTGCAAAGTTTCAGTACTGCTGGTCGGAACAGATTACCAGATACTGAAAGAGATGACGATCTTACTACCATTTACTCAGCGCAGCCAAAACTGCCCCTGATATGCCCAAAATATGCCTTAAAAATAAAGCTCTAGTAATATGCATCACATACAGTTTTCCACTTCCTGAAAGCAACTTTCCTGCCAATTTTGTTTATGCATATATTAAAATAGGATTTTGTTTCTTTATATGAAGAATGGTATTCTGCTTAATTTTGCATCAGATTGGTGAAGTACAGAATTTTTGTGGATTTTTTTTTTGGTTGAACAAATGCTCGTCCTTGGGGGCAAGGCATATTCATGATATATACAGGGCACTGGGGGCAGTGTGCCAGTCAGCCGCCTGGTCCTCATGGTGGGCATCTGAGCATCTGGGCAGAATCCTCACAGAGAATAGTTCTCTTGGCAGAGGTCTGCTGCAGAGTAAGGAAGGCTTTACACATGACATCTTGCCACTCTGCAGAATGTCCCCGGGAACTAGCAACACCATTATACATTCACTAGTGCTTGTCACAACCAGGAAGCGACACCACCTTTTTCCAAAGGGCTAGAACACAAAAACCCCTATTTCCTTCATTTTGTTTAACTCAGCTGCCAAATTGAAAAGTTTTTGTGACTTCCTTAAAGACTTGAAGAACTGCACCTGGCCATCCTGCATATTAGCTGAGTGCTTAGGAGGCACCAGGCACTTTGCACTCACTCTGACCTGTCCACTGATCTGAGAACTTTTCCTGGAAGTTACTATGTATGTCATAAGACAGGACCTTCATTTTCTAGATAAAAATGCTGGATCATAAGTGAAACAAAATTGCATGTAAATAAATATACTTTGCAGTACTGAACTCCATGATACCAAAAAGCTGCCCATTTGGGCTTCAGAATGCCATCCCCTTAAAAAACATTCAGAAAAGGAGAAGGAGGCAGACAGGAACGTGTAGTCAGTGTTCAGTTCACAACGCTTTGCTGTGCCCGCTTCAGGCTGAGGGAGTGTGTCATCGGGACCAACTTGGTCTGTCAGAAACAGTCGGGCTTAGAGGTTAGCAGGACCTCTTCTCTGTCCTGCATGTGACAACATCCAAAGGAAGAAGTAGTAGCAAACTACCTGGGATAAAGGGCCAGCTGCACCCCTGATCTATTATTGATTTTATCTTTCATTATAAAAAATAGATTTCTGTTATAGGGAGAAACCTCTATAACCTGAAATGCTATATTTTGCTCTTCTCAGAATATTTAGGATTTCTTTCTTTCTTCTTCTAACAAAGTACAGTCTGCCCTATGTAGCTACAGGTTCTGAATCTGTGACTTGAACAAAAAATGGGAAAATGTTTTCCCTAAATTGTTCCTGCACTGAACATGTACAGACCAGTTTCCTTGCCGTTATGCCCTAAGTGAGTACTGAGCGTTTACGCACATACGCCGCGTGACTGAAGTTCCGTCAGGAGCCTGTAAGCTTGCTTACTTCAGTCCCCAAGATACCTAACTTCTCGAAGTGACAATTTTGCCATTGACCATTTTTTTCACAATGAGATGAAAGTCCTCATCTTCCATCATTGTTCTTTCCAAAACACAGCAACTTTTAAAGGAGACTCCCAAGTCATCTGGGGGAAGATTATCTCTGGACTTTTCCTTACCACTTTAGAGGCCCTGCCGTGATCAGAATGGATGGCAAAAGAAGGCAGTGGGCCTGTAGGTCCAGGAAAGAGTCAGGGAAGTAGGGTGAGCTTGGTCCTGAAGTCCCAGTCAATGGCATGCAGGCAGCCTGTTCCCAGGATGGCTGCAAAGGACCGCAGGTGTTTCCCATCCTGATTAATAAAACCCTTAATTAGCAGGAGAAACAGCTCTGCCTGCCTCAAGCACAGCCTTGGAAGCTGAAGTTATTCCCTAGTCTAGGGAGATACGTGGCCAAGGAGAGTGCACGGCTCTGGGTTTATAAAAAACTTCCTAGGAGTGTCTTGGGCAGAGCCTTTACCCACTGCCAAAGCCTGGCTTCCAGGACTGAAAGATGAGGGTTTGACCATGCTGGGATGTACTGCGGCAGATTTCTGTCAAGAGTTACGGTTCATGTTGAGGACAGGAAGGATTTTGATCAATGGCAGAAGGCACACACACAGAGCGCTTCGGAGGGGAGATCGGAGCACCCAAGCCTCCGTCCAGTGCCACCACCCAAGGTCCCCATTACTGGGCTCTCCCACCTCCGGGGCAGGGGCACGGGGAGATGTAGACAGGTTTTAAGAAAATAGTGTTCTTAAGTGATCTTCGATGTAACTAAAAGATAAATAGTATGGCAGGAAATCCACATGCTTTGCTGCCTGAAATTGCAAGTTGTCAGTCAGATGTGGTAGATTTTTTAAAAAGAATAGCCTGCTGCATCCCCACCCCCACCACCATTCTTCTCCCTGTTCCCTTGTACCCTTAACTAGTGATTCCATTTGGCGCAAGGTTTACCATTTTCTATGAGCTACAACAAAGCAGTTGAGGAAAAATGCAAGAGCTATGTTTCAGTTTGAATATGAGATAGATCACAACTCAAACTTTCGCTTTGCCTAACACATTTCCTGGGTGGCTCCGTTCTCAAGTTCTCGGGCGCCCTGCCTGAGTGGAACTTGGAATCACACGTGCCATCAAGCGGTGGTTCCCTAGTGACTTAACCCTCCTCATCATACCTCAGTGGCTTTTTTATTCCTTTTCTTCGAGAATTGACTAAGAACTTTCTTTTCCCTAAAATGGATTGCATCTTTGGAAACCAAACTTTGTTAGCCGAAAGAACAACTATTGTGCTGCTTTATCTATCACTTGGTTCTAGGTGTTAGTTCCAGTGACTTCTCTTGTCTTTTTTAGTTTGAGTAGAAATAGACACTGAATACTATGTGTTAGTGGAGTTCACAATGTTTACTATTACATTAGCTCCGTTTAGAACAACTATTTTACTAAACTCATTCCGAGAGACACTTGTAGTCCTTCTGGACTTTCATAAAGGCTAATTCTGTGCTAGTGAAAAATGTTTACATGCCCCTATGTTTGTACAATCACATACTTTTCTTTATGGACAGCTCCAGACTGAGCACCAGGTTCATTTTTTGGCATGTGAAAATCTCTGAAGGATTCTAAGAGGACAATGCTGTTCGGGTCGAATCTGTACCTCGTTTGGATGGAGGAGCCATCTTGTGTTTACATGCAGTGATGTGTGTATTTGTGTCCGTGTGTACAGTGGTGAAACTGGAAAACTTCTTAATGTGTGCACTGCGTTACCCACCACCCCAAATTTAGCTGAAACAGTAGAAAGCAGCACAGTTTCCTAGTGATAGCTTATTAGCTTATTAAGCCTCGGGTTAAGGCAAAAAGAAGAAAGGGAGAGGGAGGGAGGAAGAAAGAGGAAGAGACGGAACACGCGACAATATTGGCATTTTCTGGATATGTGAGATCACGTTCTTAAAAAAAAAAGAAAGAAAAAAAAAAAAAAATCCAGTCCGGAATCCAAGCACGCCTGCCTCAGCATCACTGGTTTTCTTTAACGAGACTACCTGAAAGCTAATGGCACTATAGTCCCTGCAGTCCAGGAGGCAAGCGGCCACCAGACGGAGCTGGGAACCCACACCCACAGCCTGCAGGGCTTGCACCTTGGGCGCGCCCCAGGGCTCCTCTGCAGGGAGCCTGTTGTGTGGGTCTAGGGAGAGCGAGAGGGCAGCTTTGCGGTGGGGACCCGCCCGCAGGCAGGAGGAAGGCCAGCGTTCCTGAGACTTGGAATTGGCTCCAGCCCCAGGAGCGCAGCGCTGCTGCTGCTGCGTAGCCGGCTCCCGCAGGGTGCAAGGGGCTCCTCTCTCCCTCCCTGGGCGGACAGGCGCTGCTGGCTCCTAGATGAGCATGGTGGAGGCCTGGAGAAGCGAGGGCGCCCTGTGTGCGCCCCTTGTGCCTTGGCGACACGGGGCGGCCGCGCCCGGCTTCGCGCGTCCCGTCCCTGCGCCCTCCCTCGGGTGGCGCCTGCCTGCCGCGCCAACTGGGCCTGCGGCCAGGCCGCCTTCTGTATTTGTATTCCAGTTCCTACATTTGTACTTCTAATACAATAAATGCACCTGTTGTCAGAAAGCCTGCCTGAGCCCTCCTTCTGGACGGGGGTGGCGGAGGCCAGGGTGGGTTCTGCGAGCCGTTCTCAGGAGGGGATGCAGTGCTCATGTCCCTCTCAGACACTCGGCTCTGGGGACCCCACCCCGGCAAGTGCACACTGGGGGTCGGTGTGTGAATCCTGGCACGAGGTTAGAAGTGGGCCCAGGACTCTACCACTACACCACACAGAAACCTTCCTCTGCCCATGGGAAGCAATAGCCCCAATCCTCTCTCCCCAAGCCTGGGCTTGGCCTACAGTGCCTGAGAGCATTAAATAAAGGTAAGGTCTGGGCTGTGCTCCGTCGTTGGTGCACCAGGAACACAGGCTAAGCACACCAAACCAGAACTCCAACCAGAAGGGCTGCCTTGGAGAAGAGGGTGCGGCCAGACAGCGAGTCCAGTCTCCAGACCCAGATCACACAAGACACACAGGCCAGGGTAGACATGAGACACCAGCGACTTTCTGTGCCACTGTGGCTTATCTGAGCCGGGCATATTTTACCCACAAAACAGAGCAACACCAAACAAAGCAAGTTCTATTCCAGTCCCGTTAGGCATCAGGACAGCAGCAAGTAGGGCAGGGTTGAGACTCCTCTGCGCTTCCACCTGCTGGTGCAGGGCCCTCAGAGACCTGGCCCCTGCTGTCCGCACTGCTGGCTCTGCAGACGCGGAGAGGCCCACCAGATAGTATGCATCTCTTCAGGGCATTCTTTGATCATTACTTCTCTGATCACTTCAGTCTGGGCTTGAAGAACAGTGAAGGCTCCCTGTTCATTAGTCCCCTGTCCTGTTAGAATGGGAATATTGTCCCTGGTTTGTGATCAAAGCCGAGAGTTCCTCCAGAGGTAAACCGCAGCGGTGCTGTGGAGAACTGACTATGCAGCTTAGACCCACTCAGTCCTTAGAACACTCACAGCTGGGGTACAAGCGAAGGCTTGTCCAGTGGGACAGATGTAGCAAAAGGCTGAGCAAAGATCTCGGGGCTATAAATTTGGCATCACATGGCTCTGGCTGGCCTGCTCGGCCAGTCTGTCTCTTCAAAACCCCAGCACCGGACACTGCAGAGGCAATTCTTGTGTTACGATAGACATTCAGTTCGTGGAAAGCCACTTCTGTTTGGGAAAGAACTCCATGATCAAGGGGCCATCTTGTCAGCATGCTTCAGTGGCACACTGAAGCCAGTCTGTGGGTGGATGCCCCTGTCCACAAGTAGGGGCTGCTCCAGAGAAAAAGCCAGCACAGGGTGTGTCCTTTCACTTCAGGGCTTGATTTGTGAAGGAGAAACAAAGACTTCTGCCTAAAAGTGGTGACTGCAGGTGATGCCCCTGACCCCACTGTGTCAATCCAGACTCCCCAGAGCAGCTTCTGTTCTTGAACAATCCAAGATGCCTTTCCCTGGAGCAGCAGCAACCCAAGGGACACCAGTCTCAAGAATGGGACCATTCCCTCATTCCCTCAGGCCCCAAGCAGGCACAGCTTGGAAGTAGCCCCCAAGATCTGTCTCCCATGCAGACAGTGGGGTCTCATTAGAAGATTGTAGGGTCATTTAGAAGATTGTAGGATAATTTATTCTAAGGGTACTGGAACCAGAAAGAGCCATCTTTAAAGCTGCTATGATGATATTTATATATAAAGAAATTAAATAACACAGGGGAGTGGTATTCAAAGTAATTATTAAGTTTTCCAAGTAAAATAACTATTGAAACCAGATTTACAGAGGCCTACTCATTGAAGATGTTGAGATTCACTGTTTTGCTAATGCCATAAAGAAAACACACATGTCTTTGGAAGGTGAAGATGCTGGCAAGGCAGACCGTGTGAATCTCATCCTGCTGCCATCAGACCGCAGCAGGTGAACTCACCCTTGAGGGCTGAGAAAACTGTTATCGAGGAGCCCAGCACCCAGAGCCCTGTGGCAGGCTGTGGCAGGCCATGGTAGAAAATGCCATTGCAGATGTGGGGTCCCCAATCGCAGGGGAATCATGAATCCAAGAGTAGGGCCAGTGGCATGATTTCACCTTCAGAGACAGCAGGTTCATTGGCCATGACAATCCCTAGGGTCTGTGATGTGGAGAGGGGGCACCTCAGCGGGCAGAGCTGTCCCTGCCGTACCAGCCACTTCCAGAGCCAGGGCCACTGCATGAACCCCTTGCGTCCCTGACAAGTGGGGAGCAGTTCTTGTCCTCCCTTTTTCAATATGAGAGCAGAGTCTTTCAGGTGAGAATCCCCTGCCCCTCTCTCTCAGCCAGGTGCACATTTACAGAGCCTAATTATCACTATAGCAGATGACACAGCGCCGCCTCCCTTCTGGGCCAGTTAACCCAGCATTCCCGTCATTCTCAGAGATTTTTCAGCAGCCTAGAAACATACTCTGCTTGGTGGTGAAAGATTAAATGCCAATTTGTGGCCCTGTCAATGGCATACAAATACATTCAAGCTTTCTAATCAGTTGTAGTCACTTTTTAAAATAACTCTAGCAGTAACCCATTAAGGACCAGAAGCAAAGGAATGATATAGTAGAAGAAATAAGCATCGGCAGAGCAGAGGGATTCACAAAGGGCTGTCTATTGAAAAGAAGGTCATGGAGCTTCTGGACCTTTCATCTGACCTCTGCCCCTCCTCCTCCTCCTCAGCCACGTGTCTCTCCTCAGCGATGAACTGAGCACATATTTTTCCACCATTCCCACCCACTACTGAGCAGAAAGCCACCATCCCTGAGTGACATAGAAGATGTAGGCATCGCCAGCTAAGTGGATGCCCCTGTATGTTGTCACATGTAAAGACATTTCCAGCAGCTTCTTTGAGCAAATAGCATTTCACAGCTGAAGCAGCTCCCAAAGAGAGGCAGTCCAGGTCCTGCACTGGGGAAACGTGAAGAGAAGGCCTTTGCAGGACGCACAGAAAGTGCGCAGAGTCCCTCCGAAAAGAGCGCCTCAAGGGCCTTCTCAGAGCAGAGAAAGCCGCATGCGCAGCTCCCAGAGCACGTGGGCGGGTCCACGCAGCTCCGTGACCCTGCAGACTAATGGCCAGGCTCGGGCTTGTGTAAGTCACCATTTATGGGACACAAAGACACGATAGGTGCAGTAGAGGCAAAAGTCCACCGTGATTGGCTCTGCCCTTGAGTCCAAACCAGCATGAACACCGTGCTGCCTGGAAGGACAAGCCGTGATTTATGCCGGCCTCCGCGCACGACTTGTGCTGCAACAGTGAGACAGAAATGCGGGGTTGAGTACAGTTTGGAAGGCACCTCCTTTGCTGGATGCTGTGGCCAAGTTCCTTGGTATTTTCGTGTCAGTAGGGAAATTCCGATTCCTTGGCCTTGCACTCCCTTTGTCTTTAATTGGGGCGTCAATGAGAAGGATCCAGACTAAGTTCACACCGCAGAGGAGGGTGAGGTGGCGCAGAGGCCCGAGGGGCTGCGGCTGCAGAGGGCTCTCCCCCTCATCTCCACGTCCACGTGGACTGGCACTCCAGAACTCAGCTGCCAAGAAGGAGCATTTGGCATTTTTAAATCAAGGTACAAAAAAATTACAGTTCACCTGGTGGCAGAAAGTGAAATTTGAAAAGACCTGAACTCCTACACATTTCCTCCTGAGGGAGAAAAATAACCAAAAAAAGCCAAACAAGTGTGAGAAAATGTAAGGCTGGGGAAATCACTTTCCATTACAGCGAAGCTCTTTTGGAAACGGAAAACTTTAGAAGCCAGTCACCCAGGAGCATCTTTCCCTCCCTGACAGCACCCCTGGCTCCTGACTCTCCCACCCCTGAGCTGTCCATAACCCTCACGCCTAACACTGTCCTAACGAATGAGCACTAAGTGGCTTCTCCAGGGACTCTGGCGTCCAAGGTGGGGGCAGCACCCAAGAGCGTGGGCTGATGGAGCATTCGTCTAAATAAAGGAAAATGTGGCATCTAACAGAGCCGCATTAGTCCCTTCCTCAAAATGGGGAGTGGGCAGGCAGGATATAAATTCATCAATTCAGTAGAAGTATATTCAAGACTGAGAAGCACTTTCAGATCTGACCAAAGTCACAAGGCCTCTCCGTACTCCTTATGGCCCCAGAATGAAGCAGCAGAGTTTGGGGGCACCATATGAGTATGCCTGAGATCCAGTGATACAGCAGATACGTTGCTGCACATAACCCCAGCTTTCTCTCTGCACAGTGATACCCCAACCTGCCATGCTGAGACTGAGGATCTGCTCTTGTGTGGCTCTCCTGCCTCTTCCCCACATCCAATGGCTGAAAAAGAGAGAAAGATGGGTTCCCACAGGGACGGTGTTTCAGCAAGGCTTGAAAGGAGCGTGTTTCTCATCAGCCAAAGTGGAGGAACGTGGCCATGGCCAGCTGCCTGTGGTGCAGGCTTGGGCAGTCCAGCTGCCCGCTGACAAGCAGAGGGTGTGGCTCTTGGGAAGGGGCAGCTCCTGCCAGGTCAACAGATGCAAGCCAGACACCAAGAAACAGCATCAAGAATACTTGCAGCTCACAGGTGTGGTGCACGGGCTGGTGGACCACAGCAGGCATGCACAAGAGAGGTGGATGGGGACCGCTCAGGTCTGCCAGAACCTCCTGGACTGCAGGCCCCTCAGCATGTGAGAGGCCCTGGTCTTCTCCCAAATAGTTCAATCCTGAGGCAACTTTGAAGGTCAATGGATGTAAAAAGACTCTGACTTCAATTAAAAATTTACAGACAACCCCACGTTACCTTAAATTTAACAGCCACTGAAGTAACTGTCACAGGTGTGATGTGATGGCATATTTCAGCATCAGGCTTGGTGATTCCTGTGTATACTTCTAGAGTTCCCAGCCCCAGTGATTATCTTTGAAATCCTCAGCATCCAGAGACACAGGTATTGCAATCCCTGTGACAGTTTAATTTGACACATGGCATTGAAATAAAATGCAGGAATAACTCAGCATGTCTGTCACCTGCACAACTAGGTTGGGAAGCCCCCATGGTCAGAGTCCAGGGTGACAGAAAGGATCAGATGCTACCAGCATGGACGCAGTCCAGTACTCACTCACGTGCCAGGCTCTACCAGACGGCACCCATCGGAATGGAGATCTCAGTATATCTTTGTGGAAAATCCTCCCCAACCCTCAAATAGTGATCTCAGGAGCAGGGCCAGTGCCATAAATACCAGGAGCTATAGGAGAAAGGCCACACAAAAGGCAAGGAAAAGTCTGTCATCCCACAGGATAGTAGAGCTCAAGAACACCACAGCTTAGGGAGACAATGTCTCTGGAGAGCAGAAGACACACGATGGCAGAGCTGTGCCACCACCTCTGCTCTGCAGATGGGAAAGAGTTGAACTATGTGTGCCTGGCCCAGGCAAAGATCCAGACACAGAGTTCAATGGAGTCTATTGAATACATACAGCATTTGCATAATCAGAAATTGAAAAGGCCTAGGTCAAACTGCCCTAGGTCAGGGATCCTGTGTATTTCTCCTCAGGCTCTGAGGACGCTGGTAGAGGAGGGTGGTGACAACTAAAGACTGAAGAGAGCTCTGCCTGAGGGAAAACATCACCCCAAAGTGAGAGGAGGACCCAGTGAGGCTTCCACAGTCTCAGGAGGAAGAGGTGGACGGAGCAGTCCCCACATGCCAAGCCCAAGGTCTCCATGGTTATGGGTGAGTGAGTGGAGGAAGGCTGCTGCTACCTGCAGTAGGAGGCCTGAGCCTCTCAGCCAGTCGCCGGGATGATGGATGGTTGTGTCAGCCAGAACCTATCATCCTGGCATCCCTCTTCCCTTTGGCTGTCAGGGCTCAAATCCAATCTCACCATCCTGGGAAAGCTGCTGCAATCGCTTCTCGTCACAGGTGGCTTGTCACAAGCTCTCTGCATAGACCTTCAGGGAAGCCATGGACTCATACTTACTGTGCCATTTTTATTTGCCCCACAAGACTGTGTCCTCATTTCCATCTCGTCTACGCTATCGCCTGGCCAACATACAAGCCAGAGCACAGAGAATAATATATTCATTACAGATGAGAACCAAAGGAATAGATGGGAGAATTCATTTATAAAGGTATAGAATAACAAAATGCAGCACACTTGTAGCTGTTACATCTAAAATCCTGCCCTACATGCAGGGTGTTCATAGAAATAGCCAAAAGGTGGCAACGACCCCAACGCACAGCACCAGAGGCTTGGTGTTGTGCATCCATGTGAGGCATTATTATGATCCAACTTTCAAAGGGAAGGAAGTGCTGCCAGGTGCCACAGCATGATGACCATGAGGACAGTGTGCCGAGTCACATAACCAATCTGAGGACAGGCTCCTCACAGCCTCCCACCACCTCAGACCCTCGTGCCTCTCCAGGACTGAACCTGGGGTATCCACCCCAGGCTGTCACCCACCCCTTCCTTATAAAGGAGTTAATAGGTACCACGGCCTGCTGCAGCCCTATAAGGGCTACAAACATGAACAATTTTTTAGACCTTTCATATTTTGAGGCTATCTTGAGCCAGAGTTGCGCCCAGTCCCCAGGGTGGGCTCAATCCTCCAGACTCAGAAAGACATCCCCGCGTCACTGTCCCACCAGCCACACAATGTAACAACTACTTGTGTGGCTTCCCACTGTCCCAGTGTCTGAAGTCGTTTAGAGATAGTTTCTTTAAATCAAGAAATGCACAGGTTCTTGGCAGATAATGCATGTTTTCATGTAAGAGACCTGAGCAGCCACGGGGTCTTGCAGAGCAGGACAAGGCAAACAGGGAGCTCGCCCGGGCCCCCCAGAGGGTAGGTGAGGCAGGAGGAGGCTTTGTCACTGCTCTCCTAAAGCTCTGGGCTTCCTTGCCCATGAAACATGCAGACTGCCCCTGTGACCAGTATCTATGATCTTTCAGGTCTGCTTTCTTGCCCCTTAATTACCCATGGGTAAGTCAAGGAGAAAACTCTGCTGGTCCACATGAAGTTTCTGGCCCTTTCTACCACTTGCTGCACTTTCTTAGAGGGCCGCTCCAGGGGTAACAAAACCTCATCTGTGTGAGATGAAGTAGAAGTGAAGCTGTCCACACATCTAGCCTTGGAGGCAGCTTTGTGCGCAGAGGTGTCCGCATCCCCCAGCCCTGCCGGCTCTGCCTCTGAGGGTCCGTGGTGTCATCCCCTGGACTGTGATGGAGATGACCCAGCCTTTGCTCTTCTTAACTCATCCTCCTAGACTCACAGATTCAAGAACCTCAATGGCCACATCTACAGCCATATGACATGGCGCCTCTTACATGGGCCATGCACCTCTGACTTCCAAGACATAATGCACAGAGATGGACCAGAAATCGGAAGCCTGGAGGAAGGGGGCTTAGAAACCATGTATGCCCCTTTTGCACAGTGCAAAGTGGATGTGGCCTGCTTCCACCTTCCAGGACACTGCAGTCCAGCCCCAGGCCTAAGGATGTTTTCAGAAAGATGGTCCAGGGATCAGCAGTGTGACAATTGGCAGATCCAACATAGAGGCACTGTGTCAGCCCCTAGCAGATAAAGCCGCAGGTTGCAAAGGCCGGGCCTCATGCACACCACTTTGAGAACTATTGCAGACTCCAAAGAGCTCTTAAAGACAAAGCCTATAGCAAGAATTGAGCATGTTTGACACCATAGCTTCCTTGGGTGTCACCAAAACAGCTAACCCAATGCACAAGAGCATTTTCCCTGCACACCATCCCCACCAATGCACTGTCATCACCTGCTGTCACAGGCCCTGTGACCTGTGCTTTCTGCTGCAAAACAAACTGCACCTGTGGCTCTCCTTGGCCCCAGCCTCCCCAGGTGAGCCCCCACCTTGCCACCACACCACATACTCCCTATTTACTCTTGAATTTAGTGTCCTGGAGAGCTTGTCTCTGCTTTTCAGTCAGTGTGACAGTGGGACAACAGCTGTAGATACCCCAAACCTGACAATAACAGCCATGTCCTCCTCATGACTGCAGAGACCCCATGAGCAGAGGTCGCAGACTCAGAGGCCACACAGCACATTAGCTGACCATGCCCCGGCAAGGTGATGGGCCAGCACACTCCAGCCTCTTCCTCTGTGCACGTGAAGATTACAAGGACTTAAGCACATCTAGCTGTTCTTACAAGATATCTCTTAAGCTGATGATGCTTACAGGAATTAGATTAGGGAGGGAAGGGAGACAGTTACTCATTACTAAACAGTCTTGAACAGAAGGAGAACATGTAGGCTAGAGCAGATAACTGGAAGTGTAAGGGAGCCTAATAGTTTTCCATTGTTATAGCATAAAATTCAGTTTATGCATTACAGATATTAGTCTTTTGTCTGAAGAACAACTGAGTGAGATTTTTTACCACTCTATGAGATGTGTTTTCACTCTATTGACAAATTTCCTTTGCTGTATGAAAGCTTTTAAATAAGATGAAATCCCAGTTGGTAATTCTTAGAGGCCAAATGCCCTCACTGATAGAAAGTCTCTTTAATATATGGTACTGGAAAAACTGTCTTTCCACATGCTGAACACTAAAACTAGATATATGCTCAACATGCACTAAACTAAAGTCAAAATGGATCGAAGATTTAAATATTAAGACAGAAGCACTAAATCTTTGGGAGGAGAAAGTAGGTAGAATGTTTGAAGATCTTGGTGCAGGCAGAATTTCTGTGCCTCAGTTTCTGTATCCATCATCCACTGGTGGACACTCAGGTTGTGTCTGCATCTTAGCTATTGTGAATAAGGTCACAAGGAATAAGTGCATGCTTACCGCTCTTCACCCCACCTTCCCAATCCAGGCAAGAGAAAAGAGAAAGAAAAACTCTAACATCTGAATATGCCCCCTTGGAAAGCTTTCTGAACATGGGATACAAGCTTATGTCACCTCATGCAGTGCTGGGCATAACGTTACCCATAACAAAATTGCAGTTTGAGTCAGGTAGAAAGCAGATAGTGGCTATGTGAGTGTATTTCTCATAACTATCACTCAGAATCACACTGGATATTCTTCTCCCTTTGCAAATTTTAATAAAATCGACTCAATTCCCACTCAAGACAAATGGTAGGCTTCTTGTGGTGTTTGTGCTGACTGCATTAATCCTGGGAGAGCTGATATTGGCTCTGTATTGAATTTTATAGTCAGTAAGAATGGTTTGTTGCTATCTTTAGAAATTTAATCTCTGACTGGGGAGATAGCTCCATGTCACAAGTGTCTGCCTGGCAAGTGCAAGGTTGTGAGTTTGAACCCCGGTCCCGCCAAAACAAAAAACAAAGAAATTTAATCTCTATTATTTGGTTGTTTTCTTCAAAGACATCTTAGGCATATTTTGTTACATTTGTTCCTGGCTGCATGAGATTTCTGGTATTTTGTGAATGGGTCTGAATTTACTGTGCATGTGTTTGTCACCACGTGGGAACCCAGCTATACGTCACTAGTCACCAAGCATAGGTGAGTTCATGTAATGATTCCAATATTAGGTTTCAGCTCCTTGGGGTTCCTGCAAGAACCACATGTTTTTAATTAAAAATAACAATTTTATTTCTTCCTATACTTTATCTTTCTTATCCTCCTGCTGTGCTTTGCTTTCTCAGGATGTTCTTGTCCAACATTGGTGCCCAAGCCATGGGAACTTTTCTGAATAACCTTTTTGTCTGCCATACAGGAGCTTGAGGTGACTGGAATTGTTTATCTCTTAATAGTTGTGTCATGAGGAAAGTCATCTGGGCCTGACATCTACTTCATGAGGAGGATGTTTCTATTGGTTATTTTTTGTTGTTGTTTGATTGGTTGATTGAAAATTATGCATATTTTAATTTTGGTGATAGTAAAACTTGTGTTAATACTTCAAATATT
>PVJA010020096.1:14553-37548 GCA_004027025.1 Myocastor coypus | reverse complement strand
GCTCGTGGACCAGATCGGTTGCCAAATGGGCTATTTGATGGGTTCGGTGCTGGAGCTTGGGCTGGAGGGGTTCAAAAAAAAGGGGGGGGGGCGGGGAAAGGGAAGGCAGGCCAAGGATCCTGAACCAGCCGGCGTGCGGGCTCAACTCCTAGCGGTGAGATTTGGGTCTGGGCTGGAACAGGAAGTTAGTCGTGGGAACGCAGAGGCGGGGCAGAGGGGCCCAGGAAGCTTACCCGCGGCGGGCGCGCAGGCTCAGCTCCCAGCGGTGTGATTTGGGTCTGGGCTGGAACCATCCTTTCATATTTTGAGCCAGTAAAATTCCTCTCTCTGAACAGATTTACACATGTTTCATTTGATTCTGTTTTAGCTAAGTTTTGGTCACTGTCAGCCATGACTTGTAAGTGCCACATCCCCATCTCAATTAAATACTGATTGTGCCTGAGTAGTCTCACCAGGCTACTACAGTGTGGATTTTTCTAAATCTCTGTATCTGTTCTTTCCTTGAGTTGAACATAGCTTGCAGGTCCTTGAGAAAGAATACTTTGGGAAAAATAAGGAGGGTATACTGACATTCAAACCAAAGCTAGTACATAAAGGGAAACAGTAATTAATGTGGATTAAAAAAAGTATGTGCAGAATAATTCAAGAGATCAAGGTGGAAAAAGTACAGTAAATAGTTACTGGTAGCTGTGAAAGCTAGGAAAGTGATCAAATGTGTATAGGTGGGACCAGGCCTCAGTGCCTAAAGCAAACAAGCCACCTCAGTCCTGAGATAATCATCCTGTCTGGTTGAGACCACTAGGCTACCTTTTGTCACGTGTTACTAACCTTGCAAAAGTATAAATAAAGGATCATTTTATTGTATTGGCACATGAGTCTTGCCCATAATGCAGACTATTGACCACCTAGCCCAGCTTTTGTCTTCTTGTTTAACTTTCTCATTCCTGCTGCCATTTATTCATGGAAGATCACATGGGTGCCAATGGATCCCAACAATTGGCACACAAGCAAGATAAGTTTCAGTGGAGGAATCGCTTCCAAAGAGTGGGCATAAGAGAAGGAGTGGATTGGTTAGAACCAGCAGTAGTCCACACATGTGAACACTGGTGCTGGTGTACTAGGTGTAAAACTTGGGGATGGAGGCTTACTAGGGCCAGGTCTGGGCTAACTAAGGCCAGGAGTTTCTCATTAGGTCAAGGAGCAGGCTCACTAGGTCCAGATAGATGTGGAAGAACAAAGAGAGAAAGAGGTTAGACAGAAGCCCAACAGAAATGTTTGAGTCAAAATGGGAATGGAAACACAGTTTCAAGGACTATAAATGCTTATAGATGCATATAAAATGTTTGTTGTTTTCTTGGTGTTATGGTTTATATCTAGTTGCCCCCCAAAGCCTCATGCAATCATGGAGTGGGGACTTCTATGGACTGAGACTTGACTCATGAGTCACTGGGATTATGTGTTTTAGTACTGATGAGATTATCGGTCTGAGTACTGCTGGGAAGTATAGGTGTGGCCTGAGGCAGATAGGCGAAAGCAGAGAGCCTGATGTAATATATAGAGACAGAGAGACAGACTAGTGCTGCTGCCCTCTGCTCCCCTGGTTGGTCGGTTGCCTCTGTAGCAATTGTTGCTGTTCCGCCACCATGAACTGGATGTTCTCTGTTGTGTTCCTCTCAGCCTTGGGCAAGCTGAATATAGACTGAAACCTGCTGTAATTGTGAGCTAAATAAACCTTTCCTTCCTTCATTTTGAGCGTCAGGTATTTGTCCCAGCAATGAGAGAAAAGTAACTAAGACACTTGGTTTTTGTATTTGTGCTACTTTCTAAGATGACCATGAAGGACTTAATGTGGAAAACTGTTTTAAAATTAAGTTCTAAGCAGGACACAGAGGGTAGAGCAAATGTATATCAGATAGAGCTTAAGCTCTCTAGCTTTGCTCAGTTAGATAAAAATGGTCCTTTTAAATTGCAAGCAGTTGGTTCCAAGTGGCACTGGGCCACTGGGGGGGAGGGACACAAACTGGGCTTCTGGGGGCACTGTGCTCCGGTTTTAGGCAGACCACCTAGGATTCCCCAGCCACCTGCACATCTGTTTGTCCCATCCAGCCACTGAGATTGTTGCATACCACCAACTATAGTCCTGTGCACCTGTTGCTACCTATTAGGATCATGACTATGGTATGCAGTGGCCTTGGCACTGGCTATGTGCATTGCCAGCATCACAGATTTGTTAGATTCAAGATAATGTCAATGGTTAAAATCTTAGCAAAAACAAAATACTCAATGAGTTTTAAGGAGCCACAAGCCACAGTCCTGGCCATGACAACTCAGGCAAATCACAGGTTGGAACTTCAGCCTCAAGGGAAGTAGAGCCATTTTCAATACCAAAACCAGAGAAAGATGCAATTAAAAAAGAGAACTACAGGTCAATCTCTCTCATCAATATAAATGCAAAAGTCCTCAATAAAATCCTCACAAACAGAATACAGCTAGTCATTAAGAAGATTATACACTATGACCAGGTAGGATTCATCCCACAGATGCAAGGATGGTTCAACATATGCAAATCTATAAATGTAATGCACTATATCAATAGAGCCAAATCCAAAAATCACGTGATCATCTCAGTTGATACAGAAAAGGCTTTTGACAATGTCCAACACCATTCATGTCCAAGGTCCTACAGCAAATTGGAATAGATGTCCTCTACCTCAATCTGTAAAAGACAACTCTGACAATCCAACGGCTAACATAATTCTAAATAAGGAAAAGTTGAAGTCTTTTACTCCCTTACATTTGGCACCGAAAAAAGTCAGACAGGTAGAGGAGTCCATGGAGTGTTTTTAACAGCTTTGTCTGTTTCTGAAGTTCAAATTCCTAATAATTCAGGACAAGTTGTATGTCTTCATGAAGCTGTACCTTGTAAAATCTTAAGAGAATTGAAACACACTGTTACTACTTATGGCCCTACTGATTCCCTTCTTTGAGTTCAGTAGAAATATTAGAACAACAGACTATGACCCCAAATGATTGAAAAGAAATAGCTAAAGAATGTTTCAATCCAAGAGACTGTTCTGGAAAGGAAATTTCTTTTAACTGGGAGCTGGAAATGTGGTTCACAATTTTAGCCATTACAAAAGATTCTAATAGGGGAGGATGCTTTTGCTAGCACACATACACAATCAACTGACCTTTGCATTGCAAATCTGTAAACAAAGTAAGACAGCTGCATTAGGGCCTGGAGGAAACTCCTTTGTAAGAGTGAAACATCCCTTAACTTGGTTTCTATTAAGTGAGACCCTGTTGAACACCTCCAAAATTTTTCTGTGCATTTATTGTAAACTATAGAGAGGATTATCAGCGACACAGAAGCTGGCAAATTAATAGTTCAATAATTGACCTTCAAAAATGCAAATAAATGGGATAAAGTGGCTTTACGTGCCCATAAAAAGTGACTACACTGTCTGAGAAGACTCAGATTTGTGGAGATAGTAGCCCTTCCAACATGCAGGGTGCTGCCTTAGCAGCAGCTGTTAACTCAGGTTATTTATCCCCAGTCCAGAAAAGTAAGGTCATCTATTTTTACTGTGGAGACAAGGAACATTTAGCTCAAAACTGTTCTGCTACACCTGAAAAAACACAGCCTTTATTTCTTTAATAAAACTTTACAGCCTATGTACTAGCTGTAGATCAAAGTATCACTGGGTAAGAGACTAGATCTAAAACAGATGTGGAAAGCTGACCCATTCAGGGAAACTTTCCAATGGGCCCACCTAGGCCCCATCAAAGGAAGGGGGCACTTTCCCCTCCCCCGCCAGAAGTATCTTTGACCTTTGGGGAGCAATAGCCAATAGCAGAGGCTTGGACCTTAGTTCCTCCTCCAGACTCCTATTGACTCTTGACACAGACCCCAAATTATTCCTACTGGAGTCTATCTATGGACCTATGCCTTGGGGTACAGTGGGAAACTTCCAAGGCTGTCGTAGTTCATTTTAAAAGATCTCCAGATTTTTGCCTTTTGTCATTGGTGCTGATTATGCAGGGAAATCAAAGTCATAATCCAATCCACCAAAACAATTGTATAAACCACAGGAGACTCTTATATTGCTTAACAGCTCATTCTCCCTTTGATAAAATTTTTAAAGTTAATAAAAAATAGGGATTGATTGATTAAAGGAAAAGCATTCTAAAGGACTTTTTCAAATGCAAGTGTGGATGGCCTCCAGGTAAGGCAGCTGGGTTAGCCACTTGGAGAAACAAAAATGGCCAGTCCTCCAGGAATAGAACTTAGCATAAAAGCAGGAAATAAAGTGTTGTCTCTCCATTACAACTGACACTAAAAGAAAAGTTTTCACATTGTCCGCTTAAGGTGATTAGAGTAAAAATGTTATTTCCATCCTAAAGACAAAAACAAGATGTTTAAAAAAAATTCTGGAAGATTTACAATAATGGAGCTATTTTAAAAAATATTTAAAATAATTTCTAATAACATTGTTTGTTTTATGGCCCTAAATCAAAATTGGTATGTATAAAAAAGGCTTTGATATTTTGCAAACAAATATAAAGATTTGGAGTCCAACCTAAAAGCAGTGTGGTTTAAGCAGCAGCTTGATTTTGACACCCCATTTAAATAATAAAAGGCCTAGTGGTGTTCTCCAAAGTGGTACAAGCTCTGATAACTTCATATTTGAGCCTCCTAATACTTATTGTGTTCGGCAGATTAAATGGAGGTGATTATTGAATGAAAAGCAATTAAATGGCTATTGGACACAGATACAGATGTTTCAATTAATGCTCAGCATCACTGGCCTGAGGATGTGGCTACTACAGATTCATGAGGGGGTGGGGTAGGTTTCTTATCCTAGCAAAAGTGCTAAATTGCTAATTTGGAGGGGTGCAGAAGGCCATTATAGATATTTTTTTCCCTTATGTCCTCCTCCACATACCAGTCAATCTATGGGGTCATGCCATATTACAGGGTATTGGAGCACTGCAGCAGGGATTGCCCATTCCTGTAGCTATTCCTTTACATTTTTTCCTTATGGTGATTGATTTAAAAGACTATTTCTTTTCTATCCCTCTCCACCCTAAAGATAAAACATGTTTTGTTTCTTATTTACCCTGTATTAATAATCAGGCCCCTATGCACCATTTTCAATGGTGCTGTCTACCACAAGATATGAATAGTCCAATCCTGTGTCAAGAGTTTTTGGCCACAGCCATTCGGTCAGTGTGGCAGGTCTACTCATCTGCATACATTATCTATTACATAGATGGCACATATCTTGGCACATAAGTCCCCATCCATTTTTCATCACGTTTATCCAATTAGATGGTGCTCTCTGCAATGCTGATCTAGTGATAGCCCCTGAAAAGGTGCAAACTATGGCACCCTTTTCATATTTGGGACATCTTATTCAACAGAGGCAAACTGTGCCCCAAAATGTTCAGATCCAGGTTAGACATCTTGAAATGCTAAATGATTTCAGACTGTACTTGGTAATATTAATTGGCTCCCCCAGCTCTTAAGCTAACTACTCATGAGTTAAGTCCTCTCTTTGACATTCTCAAGGTGGACTCAGGCCCTACTTCCTTTTTTTTTTTTTTTTTTGCTTTTTGAGACAGGGTCTCACTATGCAGTTCAGGCTGGCCTTAAGCTCACTTTTGTAGCCCAGGCTGGTCTCGAACTCACATCGATCCTCCTGCCTCAGCCTCCCGAGTGCTGGGATTACAGGCATGCGCCACCACACCTGGCTCTCCTACTTCTAAAAGTACACTTATATCAGAGGCTAAGATTGCCTTGGATAAAATTAATCAGGCTCTTTCTAATGCTCAGCTCTCTAGAGTTGACCCATCTCTGCCAAAATTTTTAATTACTTTCCCAATTCAGTATATACTCACTGGGATCCTTTGACAGTCTCAGGGTCCCTTATAATGGCCACACATGCCACATACTCCACATAAAAATATTACTCCTTCAGATGCTATTCAACAAGTTTCTGCATTTAATGCCACTTTTCATCAAAATGCTTCTGCCTATGCAAGCCATTTCATTTGACTTGAACACAGGCCCAGGAAATCGTTAAACAATGTTTTTCATGTATAAAACATCTTTCACATTCTACAAAAGATGGAAATACAGCATCAGAAAGACAATTCCATCAAATAAGAGCAAACAGGATAAAAAGGGTCCTTTCAGGAGATCTCCGTACTGGATAATAGAAGGGACCCAGTCCAGTACTAACCTAGAGAAAAGGGCATGTTTGAATTTTTTTTCCAGAGAATGCTGACTGACATATTTGGGTACAAGAATGTGCCATCAAGCTATACCATGAGGCCAGATGTGGAGAAGTTAACAATAAGGAGACTAGATCCAACCTGGGGCTTATTAAAGGAATTGACAAAATGGAAATCTAAGGTCTAAATAGATGGTAAAAATATATAAGGATAACTGAGCTAAATTTTGTTAGTATTAGACAAAAATACTAGCAAAATGTGCATACTTAGAGACAAAGTCTTTATTCCTTCCAAAATTTTTTTGATAAGAGATTTGTGCTTATTGACAAATAACAAAATCTGACTAGTCTATTTACAATTATAAATTTCTATAAAATTGCAATAGTTACTATACATTAATTAATCTGACCAAATAATATATAGTTGTGTGCACTCATAGTTTTGTAAAAATGGATATTTGTATGTATGGTGTATTTGTCTATATGTCTGTTATTCTGTGAACATTGGTTTTAATATGTTGATCATTTGTTCATAATACAGTATGGGGTATAGGCTTAAAAGCATGCTTTTTCCTAAGCTACCCACTAGTCTAAATGATATAAAAATTGATTTATACATAGTTTACCAAAAAGTTTAAATTAATTGAACAAAAATTCCTTAGAGTGGGGACTTATTCAGAGAGTAGTGCTACTGATGAATAGGAGGTATCCCCAACTTTTTTGTTCAATAATGAGGAGATCCCAATAATCTCTATAGCCTCTTAGGAGATAGTCTCAATAAATTAGTTTAAAGGTTACATTGGTTTAAAGATTACAATCTTTCAGAAAAATTACAACTAGGTTTTCTTTTACAAATGATTTTGGCATTCAACTAAATTAAGAAAAGTTTGCACATGTGTATGATAACTCATTACTGTTAATCTCACAGTGTCTTAAGTGTACCCATGTTTCTAAGCGTATAGGTATTCTAAAATGTTAAACAAAGATTGCTTATTGTGATAAGATTTTCTTTTAAATTAAAAAAAAAACTTGAGGGAGAGGGAAAAAAAACCTTGTAATGTATGTCCCATTTAAGGATAATTATTTAGGTAAAAAATTCCTCTGTATTAGAGAAGATTGGTTAGATTGTCCTGCTACAATATTGTATATGGTTTGATTTCTAAATTTCTGTGTAAAAATGTGTGATTGTTGTTTTTTCACATTCTATAGCAACTTAATATTAGAATATTCATGGTTGTTGGAAAATAACCATTCCATTTTATACTTAAGGTATTTGATATTCAGATAGAGAGTAACGTTAAACTTACTGCCTCCGTTACAGGATAATGCCATTACGCTTCTCTTCTGGATGTTTAGCAAATAAAGTTTGCAGATGAAAAATTAGAGAGATAAATGAGCTAAAAGGATAGTCATTATTTTGGCCTTAGCCCTTCAATGTCAAGTTCTTCAAGCGAGGACTCAGGATATAAGAGAATCTCTGTTGTGACATCTTACAGCTCAGTTGTGTCCCAAATTTTTTGATCAAGGACGTTATAGGACTACAGAGAAAAGTGATCAATGATGTATGGTGTGCCTAAGGAGAGTCACCTAGAGAGAAAAAAATCTCTCAGGCTTTCTCAGAGAGCAAATTGGTCAAACAATGACCATGACTCATTCAGATGGCTGACACTGACAGATCTGCAAGGTGCTGTACATGGTTCCAAGGTAAATCCTGAGGATGTATGGCTGACCTTGTCAGATAGCCAAAGTTACATTTGGAGTTCTACAGGCCTTGCTTTAACTCGGTCTAGCCATGAAGTATGAAGAGTAATGCCATATTAATATGCTAAGCTTTAAAAAGCTCAAGTCAATAACTTCTGACAATTGCCAACTGTTCTAATAACTCACTA
This sequence comes from Myocastor coypus, assembly GCA_004027025.1. Lineage (NCBI taxonomy): Eukaryota > Metazoa > Chordata > Mammalia > Rodentia > Myocastoridae > Myocastor > Myocastor coypus. The sequence goes on along the minus strand of PVJA010020096.1, from coordinate 29,423 downwards.
CTATTATGGGCTATTAGACTATATGAAGTTGTATTTGAATTCAAGTACCTATAATCTTTGGACTAGCAACAAGTATGAAAAGGTCCTTTAAAGACATCTCCAAACACAGCTTCTCTAACTGCAATGGGACACCCATCTCTGAAAAAACAAAACAAAAAAGGAGGATATGTTGGGAACTATGAAGCTAGGAAACTGATCAAATGTGTGTAGGTGGGACTAGGCCTCAGTGCCTAGAGCAAACAAGCTACCTCAGACTTGGGATAAACATCCTGTCTGATTGAGGTCAGCTACTAGTCACTCGGCAACCTTGTGTCATGTGTCACTAACTTTGCAAAAGTATAAATAAAGGATCATTTTATTGTGCTGGTGCGTGAGTCTTGCCCATCAGGCAGACCAGCAACCACCTAGCCTAGCTTTTGTCTTCTTATTTATTTTTCTCATTCCTGCCACCATGTAGAACCATTCACAATAAGACCAACAGATCCCTACAAATAGTTATCATTGTTTTATTGTTTTTTCCATATTTTTACTAAAGGTTCACTTTGAAGATAAAATAATTTACTGCCCATAATCTATCTCACAAAGTAAGAGATCTCATGATCCTTGTGTACTACTTATAATTCTAGGATACATTTTAACAAAGTGATGCACAACTTCCATGATTGTAAGTACTGCATTCCTTGACCATCTGTGATATTGCTGTCACTAATAAAATAAAAAAAAGACTTACAAATAACTGAAAAAAAAAAAATCTGCCATACAGATTATGGTAATATCCAAAAAGATAACTTTCCAGGTGTGGTGGCACATGCCTGTAATCCCAACACTTGAGAAGCTGAGGCAGGAGGATTGATGTGAGTTCGAGACCAGCCTGGGTTACAAAAGTGAGCTCAAGGCCAGCCTGAACTGCATAGTGAGACCCTGTCTCAAAAAGACCAAAAAAAAAAAAAAAAAAAAAAAAATTCAATTATTTAGTCAAAGAGTCAAAGACTGCTGTGGGCCAAGCCTTTGGGGAAGTTGTAAACTAATATTTGATATAAAAGAATAAGGTAATTGTGAAACTAGTTGTTATGGTTTATGTCTAGTTGTCCCCCCAAAGCCTCATGTAGTCATTGGGTGGAGACTTTTAGAGTCTTGATCCACGATCTCTGGAATTATGGGTATTACTACTGATGGGATTATGGGTCGAAGTACTTCTGGGATTATGGGTGTAACCTAAGGCGGGGCTAAGGCAGAGAGCCTGAATGTACTGAACAGACTGAAGCTGTTGCTACCCTGTTTGGTTTGCTACCTCTGCCACCATTTTGTTGCTGTTCCGCCGCCATGAACTGGATGCTCTCTGCCCTGTTCCTCTCAGCCTTGGGCCAGCCAAATATGGACTGAAACCTCCACAAACTGTGAGCTAAATAAACCTTTCCTTCCTTCACTTTGAGTGTCAGGTATTTGTCCCAGCAACGAGTAAAAAGTAACTAAGACACTAGTATTCAGTGTTAGACAAGTAGCAAATATGGAGGTCAAATAAAATGATAAAGAATGTTCTGGAAGATGAGAGTTCTGTTTGGAAATTGTGCCACCAAAGGGCTAATACTGTACCTGGCACACATTAGGTCTTTTTTTTAAAAATGTATTTAGTTGTTGCAGGGTCTCACTACACAGCTCAGATTCATGGTGATCCTCCTGCTTTCAGCCTCCCCAGTGCTAGGATTACAGGTGTGCACCACCACACCTGGACTCTGGCCAGTTCAGTGTGCCTATGGGTGGGGCTGGCATGGCATGTAGTGCCAGGGACTAAACTGTAGTCTCTGAACTTGCCTAAGTTTGCCTAAGCAGGCTCATTAGTTCACTGAGCTATCTTGTTGACCCCACATTAGGTCTTTGAAAAATGTTTATTGGCTGCTCAAGTGCTAAACTTGTGTGGGAATCCAAGGGACAGCATCACAGAAAAAGTGAAGTCTGAATTGTTAATAATCCTATCACTTATTTGTACAGAACACAGTACATAATTTTCTATTATAGTATTTACATTGAAGTCTAAATTTAGATCTATATTGAATTGGTGAGTAGTGACCCTCTTGATACCTACTTGCATAAGTCATTATGAAATAGAACCTCTGGGTATGAATACTGAAAAAAGAGGGAGGATTCAGCTCAAAGTGAGATCTAGTTGAAAGAGATGAAATGAGTCTTGAACAGACCATGACCACTGGTTCCCTGCTCCACGAAAGGATGTGAATAGAGCTTTCCCAAGAGAGAAAAGTTAGAAACTGAAAAGACGTTTTCAAGAATCCTCTTGAACAAACAGGGATTTGAGCTTTAAAAGCTCATCACAGGGAAAGGCAGCACTTAGATAGAATCAGGTCAACATTCTCCTTTAGGTAAAGCAAACTTCCAGGACATGGCTGAGCATTCAGGAGATGCTGCTACCCTCACTCCCAGGCATGAATAGAAACTACCCCATCTCAGATTGCCCAATGTTATTTCTGAAAAAAATTGCGTATCTGTGGAGATACTTATAAATATGAAGGATATTAGAGGCTTCAGAATCATAATAGAAGAAAGAGTACTCCAAAGGGGCAAGAAGACAGCAATTTAAGAGAGAGGGAACTTGTGGTTTTGCAGCTGAGATCTATCAGCAGAACCACATTTGTCGCCACTACTCTGGGCCTGGAAGCAGGAGGAAGATGCTCATCAAAACATTAGAGGGGCCAGGGAGATAGCTCCATGGCACAAGTGCCTGCCTGGCAAGTACAAGGTTGTGAGTTTGAACCCTGGTCCCACCAAACAAAACAAAACAAACCATCAGACAGCAGAGTTAGGTAGGAATATAGACAGTCAGGTAGTGCTGGGCCCTTGAAAGAGTTAGGTCAAAGAAGAAAACTCCTTACAACTGTGGCAGAAGGTGAATCTGTCAGAGGCCAGGTTTCAAGATAAAGATGGAATGACTTGGCCTGAGATACATCAGTCACTTTGGTCGGTGATCAAAACCCTGCAATTCATCACTGCCTAAAGAGTCCTTTGTTCTTTCCATGTGCAATTGCTACATAACTTGCTTCCCCGGAGGATCAATATTGTGTAAGTGGCAATAGTTATAATCTTATTGGTTTGTTGTAAGTTTATTCCACATTGTACCCATGTGGCCATGAGAAGTAGGATACTCAGAAGCCTACTTACAGCCCCTTCTGACTCTCCAAATACTATCACTCTTCCTCTCAGGGAGGAGTTGTCTTTCCCCCTCAATATTGTCTATTCTTAACCTCTATTATGCCCATAATTCATTCTTGAATTATGGAAGACACAAGTTTATTGTATCAGACATCTAGCAGGTTGGGAGCTAGTTACAGGTTTTCCCTCATGTTGTATTTGGAGGTCCTGATATCATCTCTCTTACCATGACTGTCTTGTCACCATTGTCTGGGTTCCTCAGTGGCTAAAACTTGGCAAGACCTGAAGGAACCTGATAATTGAATACAAGGTGTCTGAAGAATGTGGAAAATATTTAAAATTTTAAAAAGATGTGTTTCAGTAAAAGACACATTGTCATTAATTCCTTGCTTTTAATACACACAACCTTTCATTCTTGCCACTTTGAAGCAGTTATGGAAATCCTCTTCTTCTGAATCTTTTTAGTTGTGGTGTCATGGATATGTCAATATTCTGAATTAATTAATAAAGTTTATCTATGATGATCATTTTGACTTTGCAAAGAGCCAGAAGTTATACAGTGCCAAATCCCATGAATACACTGATGAGGATAATCCATAATTTTATGAGCCTAACTTTCTGTTGGATAACAGCATTCATACTATTTTTGAGCACACTTTAGACAGACGTAAAAGAAGGCCTCCAGAATTGCTTCAGAAAGTGGCTAGAATGGTGAAATAAGAGTGTTTATGGCAAGGAAGGGTATCATGCAAGGGAATGTTTGCAATGTGTCTTTTAATTTAATCAATTCTAAAATTGAAATTACCTATATATTTTGACCATACTTCATAAACATCACTGACAGTTATTGATTATTTTTGCATTGTTATTTAAGAGCACATAGACATAGACACACATAGAAAAACAAATTCAGAGGCAAACACTGGCTGGACTATTTAAGCACTGCTAAGGAGGAAAAGAGCCTAAAGATTTAAGTCCCATCAAGTAGGCAGTTCTACATGTGAGAAACTCATCCAGTGATTTCATCTCGATGTTCTTAAACATTTGACTCATCTAACTCCATGCTCAACATGCAACCACCTTGCAATTTTGACTTTGTGTCTTATGCATGTCTTCACTGGGGCAAAGAATAGACTAATCACATGTCCTTATAATAGCCCATATGATGGTTACATCTCATAGTGAGCAACTAGATTGACATTCAGATGATTTGCCTTTTCCTGAGGACCACCACAGGGAAGGCTTAGAGCCATATGTTGATGCAAGTGGTCTGACCTTTATCCTTTCATAGAGGATATAAACAAAATGCACAAATATATATAAAAATGAAATATATCAAGTAAATATGGTTATAACAAGTCTTCAGCCATGGCTGTCAGCAATACCTGCTCTCTGAGTGCTGCCAAAGTCAGCTGCTTGAGCCTACCACTCTGAGGACCAGATAGTCCTTTCTTGTTTTAATAATCATAAATTCAAAATTGGATGATTAACGCTATGTTATGAAGGATCTTAGAAAACAGCTAGCTAGTAACTCATAAGTGCTAAGAAGCACAAGTCTCTATGCACTGCTGTCTCATTTTATAAATGAAGAAACTGAGACTAATGGAAGCAAAATGATTGTCCCAGGTTGACACAGGTGAGCCTCAAATTCAGATCTATAAAATTCTAATGTCTATGCTTTTCTAGAGTGCCACATTGTGAAATCTTTGATGAAGTGATATGAGACAGAAGCCTGTTGTCCTGAGAGAGCAAAGAGCAAGAAACAGAGGCTAAGGAGACCTGTTGTCTTATAAATTCAGAAGGCTGGGACACAAGGCCACCGATAACAGGATTTTCTGGAAGCTCCCTGTCCAGTTCTGTGATTCTTCATCTAGGATGTTATCCACTAGCAGTGTGTGAACCTAGAGTTGAATGAATGCCTAAAGGCAACAGATACTAGTTTGTTTACACCAAATTAGTTATGCACATTCCTTAGCCTGTTTATAGCCCTCAATAAATGTGAGACGTTTCAGTGACTGACTCAGAACTCATTTAGAGTGAGATTAGGTTTAGGAGTCCCTTGGCTGTATTAATCCAGTCTTCCAGTCATTTCTTTCAGTTCAAGGCTCATTGTTTCAGCTCTGATTAATAACATACAACAATAATTGAAGATGCCTTACAAATAACAAATGAGTTTCACATTCACTACTGAATTTCCCCCTTCCAAAAAACTCTGAATTGTGATAACACTCCACCAGTGAAATTTGGCTCTGTACCTGACCGCATACTAAAACAGAGACTAAGAGAAAGTACAACTGCACCCAAGGGCTGCAGTGCTACTTCCCTGAAGGCAGCTGTTAATCCTATCTATAGAATTAAGATATAGGTTATATACGAATTTAGAAATTTCTGTTGTGGGGCCAGTTTGTAAGCAGATAAAAATGAACATTCCTGGCAACTGAGTCAAAACTACCTGCGATATTTCTGGATGGCCCTGGCTATTCTCGTAGCTAAGCAAACCACATCATCCATAGTCTGGCATTTTTCTAATATTTGTTAAACTTGTTCTTGTCACCTATGGGAAAAAACAAAATAAAACCGCTTTTTCTTCTCCATTCTGAAATTCCTGGGTCTTACTTTTTTCTTTTCTGTGCTAAACAGGTGGTGATGGCAATGGGCTGCATTAGAGTTACAAGGTGTTGTTTTTGCTAGGTACACTAATACATGTGAGCAAAGCAGCCTCAACATTTTCATACATGTGGCAGGGAAGATGCTGAAGTTCCTGGAAGTTAGGGTGCCAGCAGCTGGTCTAGTATCTTTTCTACTTGGGGCTAAGGCAGAGCAGGGAGCCTGGCAAAGTCCTTTTTCAGCTATATCTCTTTCCAGTTTAACCCAGACCGAGAGAGGGGGAGAGAGAGAGAGAGAGAGAAAGAGAGAGAGAGAGAGAGAGAGAGGCTTAATAGAGTGCTACATTAAACCTTTTCAGACAACAACTCTGAAAACAGTGCAAGATTCACATTCCCTGCTTTAGGCCTACAGTTGTCTTACTCCTTTCTATTGGAAAAAAGAAGGCAGATTCTACTTCTCCGTTTCACACATAGAAGAGTAACAAGTTTTTCCTTTGACTTTTTCTCTTCCAAGTTATTACTTAATTTAGAAATATAATAACATCATAACTTATTTCTGCTAAGTGAATTCCCCAAAGCTTTCATTTTAGATAGACAGTATCTCTTAATAAAGACACTTTTAAAAAGTCTACTTGCATTATTTTGGAACATAAGAAATTGATTAATGTACTTGCTAGCTAACTGATCCTATAGATTAAAACATAAGAGAAAAGACTATAAGATTGTTTTGTGCATCAAAGACAATAACATACTTTTCTGTCTCCTTAATGAGCTAGAAATCTGATTCTTTATGTTTTGTTGATTTAGATGACTTTTAGTGTCAGCAGCTATCAGATAATATGTTGAAAGTCTTAATGTACACAACTGTATTATGTCCTGAGACCTACTAACTACAGAGTATTATTCAAGATATACTTCCTAAACAACTTTAAATAATGGAGCTATAACTTTATATAAAATACAATTACAGTAATATGAATTCTTTTGTGTAGTCTTTTGAACTCTAATATTCCATGCAAAAGTTAATTCTTCATGATTTATTCAAAGTCCTCATCTCTAAGCTACCTAATGGGAGTGTTTCCATGTGAAGTCATTAAATAATTTAGTTTTGGTCACCTATTACATGATAGTCTTCTGAGCTTAAAATGACATTCTAGCTGAATTATAATGCCATTAATACATAATTTCTTAGCACAGTGACTACTGTACAGTCACTACCAAATGCTGTTCATCCATTTCTGGGTAAAAGTTACAGAAAGAACATATAGCACCTCGATGATGATGACCATTGACTCCAAGTAAATATTTTAAAAATTCTAATTCCATCTAAGAATGATGTTCAATATTTTTCATGTTGAGATCAAATTTTCCCTTAAAAGTGAAAGAAGCTTCATTTGTATGTACCATGTAAATTTTGAAAAGTAGAAAAAGAATAAAACTATTTCCTTTTTTTGTACTGGGCATTGAACTTACAATCTTGCACTTGCCAGGTAGGCGCTATGCCACTGAGCTATATCCTCAGCCCTAAACTGTCCTTTTCTTACCTTTTTGACAGAAGAAAATGGATGTGTATGGAGGATATTAGCTTATTAAACATAGCAAACACAGTTTCATGGCTGTCATTGGGGAAATCAACATTCTGTATTGTTTTGTTATTACTTCTATGATTCCTTTATAGAAATTTACTTAGTAGAACAAAGTCCCCATAATCAAAGTCATGTATCTTTCAGCTACACATACATCCAAAATGCCAAGCCTGTATTTAAAACCACTCTTCTTAGTATTATTACTTATTTGCTATTTGAAAATAATTGTCTCATACAATCAGCGACTGAAAATGGGCAATTCAGAAATGTTACAAACAACCCACAGTACCTGTTTCTGTGACTCTGATTCTGTCCTCAAGCAGAAGCAGTTTGCTGTTTTTGACTGTCCTGGAAGTAGATGTGAAAAGAAATAAAAGAAGAGAATAATGCAGGGAGCTATTCCATATCTCTTCCACTCTTTCAAAGCAAAAGTTTTCTCCTTTCCATAATTCCCAGGTAGAGGTAAGCAGGTTAATGGAGTCAAGTTACCTTTCATTTGTTACTCTATAGCCAACTGGTTGTCCCTCTGGAAAACATAACAAAGAGAGAATAAAACATGCATGACCATACAGGTTGCTATTACAAGGAATACAGTGATACCAAAACAAATGGCATATCCACTCTTCATCCTTTGTCAGCTGGTGTTTGGCTCAACCAACACTACTGTGTCCAGCAAGATTTTCTGTTAAGAAGACATGCTAATTTGTTAGCCTGCAGAGTGGGTTCTTTCAAATTGTTTGTCTTTTTTTATTAAAGGCTAATACTGATCAGTTGATTTGAAATTGCTGAAAAGACCATGCAACCTTAATAAAGAGGAAAATTTAATAGCTTGCAACTCTTTACATCTGCACATTTTACCCTGATTGGTTGAGACAATGAGTTATAGCTTACACTCTTGTTAAAAACAGCACCCAAGCTATCTTATAAAAAATCAGGAGAGGAAATACTTTTTAGGATTTAAAGTTCTTACTGGTTGAAAAAGTCTTAAATAAGACAGGTGCTCATTTAGCACTTTAATGTAGCTCCCTAGGTTGAAGGTAAAATTTGTGTGTTGCTTAGCAGATAGGGAGCAAAGCCTAAAGCTATTTCATATGAACATTTCAGAACATTTTCACCTCTAGAGGGCACTGGTTGTTTAGTTACCTTAGAATGAAAAGCTATTTCTCATAGATCCTAATTTCTAGACAAAATTTGGGAAGTAGCTAATCATAATGCAGAAAAATGATGTAGGGAGAAGGAGAGAAGATGGAGAAGAAGGAGAAGAGGAAGAAGAAGAAGGAAAGACAGAGAGAGAGAGAGAGAGAGAGAGAGAGGAGAGGCCAAAGTGGTGCCTATCCAAAGCTTTCAAATTCAAGGCCAACATGCACAACTTAAGGAAATCCTCTCTTAAAAATAAAAAGAGATATGGATGTAGCCCGGTAGTAGAGGACTTTGCTGGCATGTGCAAGGCCATGGGTTCAACTACATGTGCTAAACAAAGTAGCACAAAAACTAAAGAAAATTAAATCTTTAAGTTCTAACATCCTTTCAGCTTAAGACCAATGTCTTACAATAGTATGAAAAGAATTTCTGTATTAATAAGGTCAGACTACAATGACTTGAAAATTGCAGGTAGTATTTCAAATTCAGCTTAATAAAAATAATTTTGCAAAATATTATTTTTATACAATTACTCTCAAATCACTAATTTTTAGTGATTTGTATAAACCATTAATTTTTAAAAAGTTACTTACTGTATAGGGAAGACATCACTTCAACTTGTCAGACCTGCCTTTCCTCTGCTTCACTGTGAGTGGTCTCATTGTGGAACATGAGGGAAGAAGATATGGGGAGATATTTGCTTGAAAAGAGAAAGAATATGGACATAAACTAATTTCTGGACCAACTTACTGGACCAACATCCTGGGCTTCCAGGAAGGTGGCAAAGTGGTGAGCAGCAGAAAAATAGCCTGAAATTTGATGTTCACACACTGGAATATAGCAATATGAGGAAAAGAAGTAGGAGGGAAGTTGGTGCCTAGGAGATAGCAAGGATCTAAAGCAAGAAGTGAAGTCCATAGGAGAGCAGAGATGTACTTCAATGGAAAAGTAAGAAGTGTCAAGTGGCATTTAGTGGCTGACCCCTGACTCATTGCATGGGAGGGATGGCTTGATGTACAGTGACTTCTAGTGACCCCAGAAGCCCCAGAAGTGTACCAGTAGAATGGAATAGTGAATGTCACAAACAGCAGTGGCTGGTGAGTCATTTGTGTTCAGACAGATGTATTTGGGGTTGACAGCCATCTTGGAGATGGGCCAGTTGAGACAAGAACTCAGAGCAACTGCAGGCTGGCTTCATCTAGTGGTTCCCAGTGGCAAGGTAAGGTGGAAACAAATTTAAGACAGCTGAAGGTCAAGAAGCTGAGTTAAGGCTGATATGCACAGAGAATATTAAAGGCAGAACTATTCAAGTTTTAGCATCATAGCAAGAAAACAGCATGAACTTCAATAAAACTAAAAGTGGAGGGTTTCTGGGATGATCCACTGTCTTTCCATAAAACAGTGGAGCTAGGCATGGTGGTGTACGCCTGTAATCTCAGCACTTGGGAGGCTGAGACAGGAGGATCTGTGCGAGTTCGAGACTAGCCTGGGCTACAAAAGTGAGCTCAAGGCCAGCCTGAACTTCATAGTGAGACCCTGTCTCAAAAAGACCCCCCCCAAAAAAAAAAAGAAAAAAAGGCAGTGCCAGGATTAAGGAACACACATCTGGATGTTGTCTCCCAATTGTCCACCAGTGACATGTCGAAGTAGAAATTTTATTTTTTTACTGTTCTTGTTTCCTTTTTTTCTTGATTCCTCTTGTTTTTAAGAGTGAATTTTCTTTTTTTTAGTTTTTGTTGTTGTTCTGTTTAGTTCTTGTTTTTATTTTTTCCTTGTCCCTTTTATTCTTGTCTTCTTGGCTAGTTTCCAAAAAGCTGAAGCCAAAGCAAAAGCTTTGAAGGCCAAAAAGGCCATGCTGAAAAGCATCCACGGACACATGAGGAAGATACAAATGTCACACATCTTCCACCATCCCAAGACACCGAGGCTCTGGAGGTAGCCCAAATACCCTTGGAAGAGTGCCCCCAGGAGAAATAAGCTTGACCACTATGCTATCATCAAGTTGACCCTGACCACAGAGTCAGCCATGAAAAAGATGGAGGACAACAACACACTTGTGTTCATTGTGGATGTCAAAGCCAATAAGTACCAAATCAAACAAGCTGTAAAGAAGCTCTATGACATCAGTGTTGCCAAGGTCAATATCCTAATCAGGCCTGATTAGGAAGAAGGCATACGTTTGACTGGCTCCTGATTATGATGCATTGGATGTTGTTGAAAAAACTGGAATAATCTTAAACTGAATCCAGCTGACTAATTCTAAACACATGTTTTTGTTTTTTTTCCATAAAAAGCTACAGCAAGGCACAAAATATTCAAGATTCCAGAAATTGCACAAAAGAACAGAATATTAAAATCTATAAGATAAAATAATAAAATCACCTATAATGAAAAGTCCATCAAGATAACAGCAGCTTTTTCACACAAACCCTCAAGTTAAGGAGAGCAACAAATATTTTAATCCCTAAGAGAAAATAATCTCCAACCCAGACTGAGGTACCTTGCAAAACTGTCTTTCAGATTTTCTAGAGACAGGTATTTCCATGACAAATAAACACCAGAATAGATTCATGAGCACCAAACTAGCATTCCAATATGTTCTGAAGGACATTCTAGAAAGAGATAACAAAAACTATAACTTCATGAACCCCAACACAAGGAATCCACCAGGCAAGATGGGAAATTAAACAGAGAAGAATAAAAGGAAACTGACAACAAGAAAATAAAATGACAAGCAAAATTCAGTACATATGAGTTATAACCATTACTGTAAGTGGTCTCAATTCATCAATGAAGAGAAGCAGATTGCAGAATGGATCAAAAAGCATAATCTGACAATATGCTGCATAGAAGAAATGTATAATTCAAAAAGAAATTTATACTGAAAGTTAAAGGATGGAAAACAAAGTGCTATGTGACAGAAACCCAGAAAAAAAAAAAAGCAGGAGTAGCTAATCTACTTGCAGACAATGTAGATTTCAAGGGTTTGGGGTATAGCTCAGTGACATAAGTGACTGCCTGGCAAGTACAAGGCCCTGAGTTCAATTCCTGGTACTAAACATTTTAAAAAGTGGGTTTCAGGTGAAGACTGACTAAAAGAAACAAAGAAGTCACTACATTCTTATAAAGGAAATGATCAAACTAGAACAGATAACAGTCATGAACGTATGTGCAACAAATACTGCTTAGTAGGCCCACCTATATAAGACAAATATTAATGGACATGAAAAATCAAATAAATACTAATATAATTGTATTTGGGGGCCTCAGTACTCCCAATAGACAGATTACCTAGACAACAAGTCAAGAAAGAAATAACAGGACTAAATGAAAGGTTTTTTTGTTTTGTTTATTTATTTTTATTTTTTGTATTTTAGGGAAGGGTCTACAGGGTGTTCAGGGTCTCACTACTAGCTTGGACTCATAGCAATCTGCCTGTTTACAGCCTCCCAAGAGCTGGGGCTACATGCATGCACTACCAGACCCAGTCTCAATCGCTGTCTAAGTGTGCCCTGGGGATGGGGCCAGTATGGCATGTCCAGGAATCAAACCCCTAGCTTCTCTGTTGAGCTGTTTGGCTGGCCCTTGTTTTTTTTTAACTAAAAGAACTGACAAATTTATTTTCATATTTCACAATACAAATGAAACTTTATGCATTTTTGTTTATTGTACTTCTCTTTTCAAAACTATTTGATAGGAAGAGGGAGTAAGTCCTCCTTCTCATTCATGTGGTTAGAAAACTCCCAGAGTCACAGCACCATGATCCCCTGTTGAAGCAGAACAAATAATATAAAACTGATACAGAGAGGCCACCCCTCCGCTTTATCTGTCTGGTCGAGTCATTCCAGGCCGAGTGGGAACTATCATGGGCTGAGCTGACAGCCATATCATTGGAGGCCCAGGCATCATTGATATATGGCCTCCCATGGGTGGCCTCATTCCAGGAGCAGTTACCACTGGCATCATCCCAGAGGAGGGGGACCCACCATTGGCATCATTGAAGGGCCTCACATATGGGGTGCTGGCATCATACCAGGGCGAGGAGGACTCAGGATATGGTGTGGAGGTGGGATCATAGCCCCTGCTGGGGGAGGAGTGGAGAATGGAGTAGGAGGCATTTTTCCTGTTGAAACGCAACTGTTGCTTTGTCATTCAGGCTCTGAGCTTGCTCTTCCATTCATTTCTGCAAGTAGCCTTGCACATTCTCTTTATGTTTCTTACAACTGCAGTGTGTCTTTCTCACAGCCAGAGTCATGGGTGAAATACGTACTGCAGTAGTCACAATAAAACTTAGGCATGTTGCTGTACAGGCCATTGATGGCTCTTAAACCAAAGTTTTAAACAAGTGGACTTAGTGGATGTCTACAAAGTGTTCCATTCCACAATATCAGAATGCACATTCTTCTTAGTTGCACACGGAATGTTCTTCAAAACAGACCAGATACTAGAACATGGAACATGCCTAAGTAAATGTAAAGGAATTTAAATATCCCTAGTATAGTATCAAATCACAGTACAATGAAATTGGAAATTGGTGTCAAAAGAAACCACAAAAACATTATGAACACATGGAAATAAAATAACACTTTCCTGAACAACCCAATAGGTCACAGTTAAAATTAAGCAAGAAACTATATAATTTACACAATTAAATATTACTGCCAATATAACATATGAGATCTTATGACATACAATAAAATCAGTCCTACGAGGCAGATTTGTAGCAATGAATTCTCATATTAGACAAACTCAGCTAGTTCAAATTAAGAACTAAATATTGAGCCTCAACTTTCTAGAAAAAATACAAGAGCAAGGAAAGCCTACAGCTTGTTTGAGGAAATTACAAGCATTAGAGCAGAGATTAATGCAACAGAGATTGAGAAAATAATGCAAGAACCAACAAAGAGTTTGCTCTTTGAAAGGTTAAATAAAATAGACTAACACTTCATCAGCTTTGTGAACAAAAGTAGAGATTCAAATCCATGCAATTAGAAGTGAGAAAGGCAAAATCACAATAGATATGCTGAAACCCAGAAGATCACCAATACAGTCCCTACTTCAAGAACCTTTATTTAAATAAAAGGGAAAATACAGAAGAAATGGACAGATTCCTAGATAAATATGAGTTACCAAAGCTGAATCAAGATACACAAATTCCAAATAAACCAGTATTATCCAGTGAAACTAAAAGTTTAATTAAAAACCTACCAAAGCAAAGAAAAGCTCATGTCTTCAGATGCACTGCTGAATTCTACAGGAAATTTAGAGAAGATCCTAATACTACTGCTTATCTAACTCTTTAGCAAAATTGAAAGGGAAGGAATACTCCCAAATTCATTCCTGGAAGCAAGCATTATTATGCTGATATCAAAACCTGAGAAGAATCCAATCAAAAAAAGAGAAGAACAAGAAGTCTTCTCAATGAATGTAGTTAGAAAATACTCACTGAGATATTGACAAACAGAATTCAGCATGCCAAGAAAATTAGACACCACAGGCAGGTAAGACTCATCCCAGAGATGCAGGGATGGTTCAAACATACACAAATCAACCAAGGTAATACATCATATTAACAGAACCAGCCAGCCAGGCCAGCGCGCCCTAGAGGTAAGAACCCTCGGCCCCTCTGCCCGGCTTTTTCGGACCCATGCCTGACTTCTGGTCCGGGTCCCGATCGCGCTAGGCCCGTAGGACCCTTGGCCTGCCTCCCCTTTTTCCTTTCTTTTTTTTTTTTTTTTGTTTTTGTTTTAAACCTTCCTGCCCAAGCTCCAGTACTGAACCCATCACACATCTAGTCTGGCAGCCCATCCGGTCTACGAGCCTACCAGGACTCCTCAATTCCAAACCCCCACATCCACCCACAGACCAGAACCACTGGGTTTCATAGCAACCAGCAGCCTGAACTCTGACACATACCTGGTAACTTCTGGAGGGGAACTAACTTGAGGGATCCAGACCAAATGCCCATAGACGCTAACAGCATAATGTCACCAAAGTGCAGAGATCGCTTCCATACAAAACGATAACAACAAGGAGTGGGATGCAATCTCAGGGCCTGAGCCCACCCAAATCAAATACAGGAGACACTACCATGGAAGAAAATGGGAATCACGCAGATAAAACCTCTGAATCGGTAGTATCTGAGGCAGACAGACAAGTACAGAAACTTATATAGAGCAACTGAGATCAAAGATAGCATCTGAAGTAAAAAAAAAAAAAAAAAAAAAAAAAAAAAAAAAAAAAAAAAAAAAAAAAAAAAAAAAAAAAAAAAAAAAAAAAAAAAAAAAAAAAAAAAAAAAAAAAAAAAAAAAAAAAAAAAAAAAAAAAAAAAAAAAAAAAAAAAAAAAAAAAAAAAAAAAAAAAAAAAAAAAAAAAA
>PVJA010020096.1:0-14453 GCA_004027025.1 Myocastor coypus | reverse complement strand
CTTATAGAGGAATGCAGAGTATAAATAATATCTGAAGTTAACAAAGACATATCTAAATCAATAGCATCCCAAGCAGGGGAACAACTACAGAAATGTAGAGAAGAGAAAAGAACAGAAATAACCTCTGAATTAGAGAAACAAAGGATAACTATAATGAGAGACTACAATATTACTAAAGAGGACATCGATAAAAAATTGGAGGGGAATAGAAAAATCATGGAGTCCCTGATGGAGCAATACAGGAAAGAAATAGATGGCATGAAATAGTTTCAAAGAGATATACAAAAAAATAAATAAATAAATAAATAAATAAAATCTCGATCACAAGTTCGCAGAGCCGTATGAAGGAAAGTGAAGAATGAGTCTCAGATCTTGAAGACACAGTTGCAGCCAGTGAAAGAGTAAGGAAATATCTTTTAAAACAACCAGAATGCAGGAAAAAATAATTCAATATCTGCAAGATGATACAAAAGTGAACGTAAGATTAATAGGAATCAATGAGAAAGAAGGAGTCAATACAAATGATATATAAAAAGAATATGGGCAGAAGTAATAGCAGAAAACTTCCCAAATATGAGAAAACAATTGGACATTCAGGTAACTGAAGCCTACAGAACTCCAAATAACACCAACCCAACTAAAAACACGCCAAGACATATAATAGTCAAGATACCAGAAATTCAGCTGAAGAATAATATACTAAAAGCTGCTAGAGAAAAGAAACAGATCACATTTAAAGGAAAACCCATCCGAATAACAGCAGATTTCTCTTCACAAACCATGAAGTCAAGAAGAGCATGGAGCAGAGTGCTTCAAGTCCTCCATGAAAACAAATTTCAGCCCAGACTATTGTACCCAGCAAAACTCTCCTTCAAGTATGAGAGAGAAGTGAAATATTTCCATTACAAGGAGCAAATTAAGAATTTCATGACATCAAAGCCAATGCTACACAATATTCAAGAGAGGGACCAAAACAACCCGAATTCAACAAATGAGAACAGAAAGATCCCACCAGAGTAACCAACTAAACATAGGAGGAAAAAGTGGTGAACAGTGGTGAATAAAAGTCATGTCAACCATAAGTCAATATACTTTAGTTATAATCATGAATATAAACGGACTCAATTCTCCAATGAAAAGAAGTAGACTTGCAGAGTACTTAAGGAAACAGAGCCCAACAATATGCTGTATACAAGAATCACACTTAACTCATAAAGAAACTCACAGGCTCAAAGTTAAACGTTGGAAAACAATACTACATGATTCAGCACCTAAAAAAAAAAAAAAAAAACCAGAGGTAGCAATCCTGTTTGCGGACAGTCTAAACTTCAAACCAAGATTGATCAAACAAAATAAAGAAGGCCACTACACTCTGGTTAGGGGAAAAATTCATGACGAAGAGGTAACACTCATAAATATGTATGTACCTGTAGTGGTTGATACAATGTGTCAACTTGGCTGAATGACTCAGCAGCCCAGTTCCCTGTTGGTGGGAGCCCCACTCTGGGGTAGAATTGGTTCTTCCCTGGAGTATCACCAGGGCCTGCCTAGGATATGATTGGATTTCTCCCTAGAACGGGATCAAGGGCCCGTCCTGGGGTATGATTGGCTCCACCCTAGGGCGCAATGAGTCCACGTCAGAATAACTGAGCACAAAAAGACTTTTTAAAGGGCTGAAGGAGGAGTCAACACTTTACTTCATCGGAGAAGCTTCGGTCTTCACATTCAGACTGGACTTCATCATCTGGCTTGCAATGCAGACTCTTCAGCCTCCAGCTTAGATCTCTTGCCATCTGCCGCACTCTTAGGCCTCCATCTACTGACACTGCAGTGAAGTCCAGGCCTCGGGATTGAATTCTTCTGTCCGGAGCGTGCAGACGCCCTTCCTCATCTGACTCTGTGGCTATTGTAAGCCAGTCTTACAATTTCTTATAGATTGTATATTTGGTGTTAATATCCATTCTTTATATTATATCTATTCTGTTCCTCTAAGTAAAACCCTGTCCAATACAGTACCCAACATGGGATCAGCAAGCTCTATAAAACAAACCTTAATGGACATGAAAAATCTCATATCCAATACCACAATCTTAACAGGAGACCTCAACACTCGCATATAAGAAAAAATATAGATCAAGAAGACAAAAAAATCAGCAAAGAAGTGGCAGAACTGAATCAGAAATTGAAACCATTGGACTTAGTGGACATATACAGAGTGTTCCATCCTACAACCTCAAAATACACATCCTTCTCAGCTGCACATGGGACATTTTCTAAAATAGATCATATATTAGTCCATAGATCATGCTTAAGTAGATGCAAGAAAACAGAAATTATCCCATGCATAATATCTGACCACAGTGCACTCAAATTGGAAATAAATGACAAAAGAAACCAAAGGAATTTCAGGACTACATGGAAACTAAACAACACTCTTCTCAACAACCAATGGGTCACAGATGAAATTAAAGAAGAAATAAAACAGTATCTACAATTTAATGAAAATTCAAACACAACCTACCGAAATTTGTGGGATGCAATGAAAGCAGTTCTCAGAGGGATATTCATAGCTCTGAACTCACACATTAAGAAAATAGAACGGGAACAAATAAACAATCTTACACAACACTTAAACCGACTAGAAGCAGAAGAACAAACGAAATCCAAAGCCCGAAGGCGGGAGGAAATTATAAAGATTAGAGCAGAAATCAATTCAATTGAAACAAAGAAAACAATACAAAGAATTAATGAATCCAAAAGCTGGTTCTTTGAAAGATTAAATAAGATTGATAAGCCCTTAGCTAACCTCATCAAAAAGAGGAAAGAAAGGACTCAAATTCAAGCAATAAGGAATGAAAAGGGGAAAATTACTACAGACCCAGCAGAGATACAGAGGATCATAAATAGTTACTTTGACAATCTTTACTCTCCCAGAATTCAACTCGCAGATGAAATGAACAGATTCCTAGAAAAGTACAAATTACCAAAACTGAATCAAAAAGATATTAGAACTCTCAACAGTTCAATAACAGCCAATGAAATAAAAAAACGTAATAAAAAACCTACCGTCAAAAAAAGTCCAGGACCTGATGGATTCACCTCTGAATTCTACAAGAAATTTAAAGAAGACATAACCCCAATACTCCTCAAACTCTTCAATGAAGTTGAAAAAGAAGCAATCCTTCCATAATCATTCCTAGAGGCAAGTATTACACTGATTCCAAAACCAGAAAGATATGTGACTAAAAAAGAAAACTAGAGACCAATTTCCCTCATGAACACATATGCAAAAATTCTCAATAAAATCCTAGCCACTACAATACAACAAATCATCAAGAAGATTATACACCACAACCAGGTAGAATTCATTCCACGGATGCAACGATGGTTCAATATACACAAATCTATAAATGCAATACACTATATCAATAGAGCCAAGACCAAAAATCACATGATTGTCTCAATTGATGCCGAAAAGGACTTTAACAAAGTGCAACACTCATTCATGTTCAAAGTCCTACAGAAAATTGGAATAGAGGGCCTCTACCTCAACCTGATAAAAGCCATCTACAACAATCCAACAGCTAGCAAAATTCTAAATGAGGAAAAACTGAAGTCTTTTACTCTCCAATCTGGTACAAGACAAGGATGCCTCCTATTGCCACTTCTACTCAATATAGTTCTGGAGTCATTACCTACAACCATTACACAAGAAATAGAAATAAAAGGAATAAGAATAGGTAAAGAAGAAGTAAAACTTTCACTATTTGCAGATGACATGATAATCTACTTAGAAGACCCAAAGAACTCCACCAAAAAACTACTGGAATTAATACACAAATTCAGTAGCATATCAGGTTACAAAGTCAACACACAAACGTCAATAGCATTCCTCTACACAGATAACAAACACACTGAGAAATTAGAGAAACAGTACCTTTTATGATAGCACCAAAGAAAATGAAATACTTAGGAATCAACCTAACTAAGGAAGTAAAAAACCTTTTCAATCAAAACTATAGTACTCTAAAAAAGGAGATCTTAGAAGATCTCAGAAAATGGGAAGATATTCCCTGCTTCTGGATAGGAAGAACCAACATTGTGAAGATGGCCATACTCCCTAAATTGTTGTACAGATTTAATGCAGCTCCTATCCAAATACCATCAACATACCTCACAGATCTGGAGAAGTCATTCCTAAAATTTATCTGGAACCAAAAATGACCCAGAATTGCAAAGACAATTCTGGGCAACAAAGGTGTGGCCTAAATTCCTGGCCTAAAGTTATACTACAAAGCTACAGTAATAAAATCAGTATGGTATTGGCAAAAGAATAGACATGATGATCAGTGGAATAGATTAGATGATGCGCAGGCAAATGCGAACAAACTCAGGCACCTCATTTTTGACGAAGGGGCCAAACACGTTTACTGGAAGGAAGATAGCCTCTTTAACAAATGGTGCTGGAAAAACTCGCTCTCTACATTCCAAAACTAAAACTTGACCCTAGTCTATCACCATGCACTAAACTAAAGTCAAAATGGACTAAAGATCTAAATATTAAAAGAGAAGCATTAAATCTCCTGGAAGAGAAAGTGGGAGAAAATCTTGAAGACATCGGAGTAGGCAAAAAGTTCATGGACAGAAATCAGATTGCACGTTTAACACTTGAAAGCATCAACAATCGGGACCTTCTCCGGCTAAGAAGTTTCTGTATGTCAAAGGAAATCACCCACAGAGTGAAAAGACCACCCAGAAATTTCGGAAAGATTTTAACTAACAAGTATTCAGACAAAGGTCTCCTATCTAAACTCTACAAAGAACTAAAAACCATCAGGGTTCCAAAATTCAAAGACCCAATCCAGAAATGGGCATCTGAGATGAACACACACTTCTCAGAGAAAGAAATACAGCAAGCCTACAAATGCATGAAGAAATGCTCCACATACCTAGCCATTCGTGAAACGCAAATCAAAACAACACTTAGATACCATCTCACCCCAGAAAAAATGGCTATCATAAAGAAATCAACCAGCAACACATGCTGGGGAGGCTGTGGGGAAAGAGGAACCCTTGTCCACTGCTGGTGGTAATGCAAATTGGTGCAACCATTATGGAAAGCAGTGTGGAGGATCTTTACAAAACGAGAATTGGAAGTTCCATTCAATCCAGCTATCCCCTTACTGGGAATTTTCCCAGAAGAACTGAAAACATCATACCATAGCAATATCAGTGCACCTATGTTTATACAAGCCCTATTTGTAATAGACAAATCTTGGAAACAACCAAAATGCCCATCATTTGAAGCATGGTTGAAAAAAATGTGATTTTTTATACCATGGACTATTACCCAGCTATAAAGAATGATATGTTTGAAGGCTTCATATATAAATGGATGTATATTGACCATATACTTATTAGTGAAATAATCCAGACCTACATGTGTAAATATCATATAGTTTTCCTAATATAAGATGTTTAAGAAGAAAATAAGAACTTAAGGGCATGATACAGCTGAATGGTTATGGATTAAACAATGAAGTGACTGGAATCAGTTAAGGAGAAAACATATCAAGAGCAAAACCATGCACTTATATGCACAGGATGAATCAGATATTGGTCTTAAGAACCTTCAAAATGTTCATCATATTGATCATAGCATCATGTAACACTAAAACTATGCTTGGAATGCATGTCACTCTTGTCTTTTTGATGTGTTCTGCTCCCAGTGTAAACTCAGTTACTGTCATTCTCTCTCTCAAGAGCATTAGTTGTAAATAAGAGACTGGGCCAAATACCATAGACTTGACAGGCTACAATTTTGTATTTCCTTGAATTTCCAAATATCTGTGTAAAAATTGTGTAACTGCTTATATCACATTGTATTGAACGTTATTAGAATATCAATGATGGTCAGAAAATATCAATTCCAAGCTAAGTCAAAGATGTTTGATATTCAGAAAGCTAGTGATGATAAGTTCAAGTACCTATGTTATAGAGTAATAGTATCACAAAGCTTTTCTGCTGGAGAGTTGAGAATGTAAGTTAACAGATCAAAAATTGGAGAAAAAGAAGAGCTATTAAGATAGCCAATATTTTGACCCTAGCCCTTCAAGGTCAGTAAGGCCTCAGGATATAAGAGAACCTGTGCTGTAATATCCTATAACTCAGATGTGTCCCAAATTGTCTGATCAAGGAGATTATGGGACCTCAGAGGAAAGGGATAAATGAACTATAGTGTGTCTAAGGAGAGTAACCCAGAGAAAAACATTCTCTCAGGCTTTCACAGAAAGCAAACTGGCCAAGCAGTGACCGTGACTCATCCAGAAGGCTGACACTAACAACTGTTCTACAACGTACTGTCTATGGTCCCAAACGTAATCCTGAGGGGATTTGTCCTTGGAAGATACAAAAAAATGAATGTTTTGTTATACAGGTCTTGTTTTGACTTGCCCTTGATCACCGAGCAAATAAATAAATAAATAAATAAATAAATAAATAAATAAATAAATGCTTAATTACAATGCATGAAATGCAGAGCTAGATTTGTGAGCTGAGCTGTGGGAGGCTTGGATCAATATCCTCCAACATTGCAAGCTTCACTGGTGGCCCACTGCAATTGTAGAACTTTGGACTGTGTATGCATCTGCTTCCTCTTAGTCCAAAGAGAAGAATTTTCTTTTCATTTCTTTTCTTTTTTCTTTTCTTTTCTTTTCTTTTTTTTCTTAGCAACATCAATAGGAGGGTGGGTCAAGCCCACACACTGTGCTCTGTAGAACTATTGTGAGGACAGTGTGCAATGTGTCAACTGTTAAAAAAAGAAAGGGGAAAAAAAAGTAATGTTTGTTGAAAGTGTTAATGTTTAATTTTTTGATCAATCTTATATACTTATAACTATTAATCTAAACTGATCTGATGATGAAAATATGTAATATAACTATTATTAAATTTAAATAATAACAAAAAAAGAAAAAAAAAGAATATTTGGGGAGAGGAACTTTAAAAAAATAAAAGAAAGAAAGAAAGAACCAAGGACAAAAGTCATATGATCTTCTAATAGATACAGTAAAAGCATTTGGCAAACTCTAACACCCATTAGTGATAAAATTTCTGAAGAGCATTAGAATATATGGTCTCTATCTCAGTCTGAGAAAAGTCGGATATGACAAACCAACAGATAACATCATACCAAAAAGAAAAACACCAAAAGCGTACACTCTAAAATTAGGAATAAGACCAGGATGTTCATTATTATTGCTCTTATTCAGTGTAGTGGTGGAAACCTTAGGCAGAACCAAAACAGTACAAATAATAATGATAGAAAAGGATTAAGTCAAATATTGTTTGTAGATGAAATGATATTTTACATAGAAAACCCCAAAAACTCCATTAAAAGACTCCTAGAATTAATGACCAAATTGAAGTGTAGCTGGGTGCAAAGTCAAGACTGAAAAAATTGGTCACATTCCTGGGCACAAATTAACAAACTCGCTGAGAAAGAAATTAGGGAAAGAACTCCTTTCACAACAACATCCCAAATATGAAATAGCTAGTAATCAGTCTAATAAAGGAGATGATAATCGATTAAAAACTTAAATATTAAAATAGAAAAACTAAATATGCTTGAAGATAGAATAGGTAGAACTTTTGAAGACACTGGTGCTGGCAAAGACTTTATGACTGAAATCCCAACAACACAGGAAATATCACAAAGAATCAACAATTAAAAACTTTTTGCATCGTCGGGCGTGGTGGCACACTCCTGTGATCCCAGCAGTTGGGAGGCTGAGGCAGGAGGATCGGTGTGACTTCGAGACCAGTCTGGGCTACAAAAGTGAGCTCAAGGCCAGCCTAAACTGCGCAGTGAGACCCTGTCTCAAAAAGACCAAAAAAAAAAAAAAAAAAAAAAAAAAAACCTTTTTGCATAGCACAGTGAAGAGAAATCCAGTGTATGAAAAAACTTTCCAGCTATTCCTCAGTTAAAAATTAATATCTAGAATATATAAAGAACTAACAAAAATTAGACCTCCTAAATTTGAAGACCCCATCTAAAAATGGGCATCTGAAATGAGTACACACTTAGCAGAAGAGCAAACAGCAAATATATAAAAAATGTTCAGCAGCACTGATCATTCAAAAATGCAATTTTTAAATTGCTTTAACAATTTTGAGATTCTATCTCACCCCAGAAAGAATGACTATTGTCAAGAAACTGACCAATAACAAATGCTGGAGGGTCTTCCTGAAAAAAGAAACTCTTCTCCACCGTTGGCTGTAACCACTGTGGAAATCTTTGTGGATATTCCTTTAAAAAACTGGAACTAGAGGTTCCACTTGACTGCTATTCCTCTCTTTGGTATTTTCTTGGAAAACAAAAATTAGAAACATCGTATTACAGTGATAAACGTACACCCATTTTTATAATAGCACAGTCTGCAAAACTAAATCTTGGAAACAGACTAAATTCCCACCAGCTGATGAAGAAGACGTAGTATTTTGTACAATGGATCACTACTCTATCATAAATAAGATAGTCTTGAAACATTTCTAACTAAATGGATACACCTTGAGACCATATTTTTAAGTGAAATAAACCAGAAACTTTTTTTTTATGTATTTAGTACGGGGTCTACAGGGTTGCACTACACAGACTGGACTCACAGTGATCCTTCCTGTTTTTAGTCGCCCAAATGCTGGGATTACAGGCGTGCACCACTAGCCTAGTCTTAATGGTCATCTCAGCGTGGCCTGGGGGCAGGGCCAGTGCAGCAGGCGGGGTATTGATCCCAGACCCCTGCATCTGCCTGAACAGGCACTGTAATCCGCTGAGCTGTCTGGGTGGCCCTAGGAACATGTTTAAATACCACATGGTTTCTCTGTTGTAAAAAAATGTATAATGGATATTGGAAAATGGGAAAGGAATGTTCAGATGAGAGGGGGAACAGTGAGGGGGGGAAGGGAAAAGGAAAGAAAGGCCAAGGGAAAAAGAATAGAAAGAAAAACTGTAAACAAAACTTTTCTAGATCAGGAGAGGGGCCGACCTGACAGGTCAGCGAACTAAAGCGCCTGCATAGGCAGAGTGCAGTGGCTGGGGTTTGATCCCCAGCCTGCTGTTCTGGCCCCGTCTGCGGGGCGCACTGCGATGGTTATTGAGACTGGGCATTGAATGCACCTGTATTCCCGGAATTTGGGAAGCTGAAAGCAGGACAATCGATTCAAATCTGATCTAGATAGTGACATGGTGAGATCTTGTAGACCCTGTCCTAATTATAGGGAAAAAAAGAAGGGGAAGAAAAAAGGAGGATTGAAGGAAGGGTACAGGATTGTAAAAAGAAGATAATATCATGTACAGGTATAAATTCCCTATGATGAATATTATCATGTATATCTTTTTGAAGGTTTCAATTGTGCTTTATTTCTTCACTAGGCCATATTTTAATGGATACAGAGCACTTTTGCTTGGCATCATCATGACTTCATTTAGAAGTAATTTAGCTGTACCATATCATCATGAATACTGATCTCTCCATTCCTCAGGGGTGACTCTGCCCACAAGGGAAAGGTTGCATTCTATTCCAATTTGTGTTGCTGTGTACTCTATGCAGCAATACAGATTGTGGCTCTTCCAACTAATAAAGCAAGATCATATCTGTCATGTAAATCAGGTGCATGTTTCTGATAGCTCTGCTTTGCAACTATTTGTTGAACGCTTTGAATTAGAAAACAGTCCAATGTGTTTTTGGCCAAGGAAAATGTCATGGAGCTGAAGTTGAAACTGTGGTTACTGCAGCTCTATCTTGCATATTTAAAAAGCACCAATAATTTTTTAAAGTGGAAAAAATAAAATATTGTTCAACTATTGTTTGTAGTGGAGTCCAACTTGTGTTTCAAAGAGAAATTAGTTTCTGAGTCATCTATTCATTCAATGATCACTTATCTTCTGGGTCCAGGCACTGGACTAAGCACTAGAAATACACTGATGAAACTAAATCAAATACAGACACCTAAATTTATGGATCCCAAAGTCACAGACTCCCAAAAGCAACACAATAATCAAATGCTCACTTATGGAGTATGGAAGTGAGACTAGGAAAGATGTTACAAGATTACAGAAATCAATAAACAGAGGAAGATGGGACAAAGGTTTCTTGAAAATTTAACCAAGCAGAGATTTTGAAATAGTTTGATGAAGGGGATTCTGGAAGGAACAAATATTGCCCAGGTAGGTGGAAGAGAATGTTGAATGTCTTCAAATGCTTACATGAGACAAATAAAAGAGAGATATAAGGGACATTCTAACATGTACTTTCATTTATAAGATGCTATCATGTTTTTAAATCTATGACTTCTCTTACATCATCATACAATATAATTAGAGTTCAGTGGAATAATATTCCATTTAACCAAATAAGATTTTCTAGAAGAGATTAATTTTAAACATTAGTAAAAGGAAGAACATAAATAATTCCTTGATGTAACAAGCACTAAGTGTAAAATCTTTAACATGCTTTTTAATCTTTATTTATTTATTTGGTACAGGTTCTCACTATGTAGCTCAGATATGAGTGATCCTCCTGTCTCAGCTTCTCCAGCACTGGGATTACAGGCATGCACCACCATGCCCAGTTTCAGTGGCTAGCATGGAGTGCATTACTGAGGATTGAACTCAGGTCCTTGTTCTTGCCAGGCAGGTACTTAGACCACCAAGCTATCTCCTCAGCCCATAAAAGCTTATACATTTCAAAGAGAATTCAGGAGGTCCTCTAAGGGTGACCTAAAGGGCTTTCTCTGAGGTAGAAAACTGTAGTGAGAACCATTGATGAGGTCTTCAATATTCTTTTAGGCACTTATAAAGACATTTTATATACTCTCTTGTACCACATAAGGTTACATTATTACAAGAAATGACTGCTACACCAGCATAGTATCTACAATGTTAACAGATGAATTATTTGAATATTAAGCTAAAACAATGTAAGGTCTGATCACTGGGGTCCATGGTCTTTCATTTAAATTTAGTATCTCAGAATGTTCCAGCAGCATTCACTTTGAATGTGAGATGTACAATGGCATATAATTCCAGCAACTACATCCTAATCTAAAGACTGCCTGATATGATCAAAAAAGACATTTTTACTACTTTTGTAATTTCTATATAATTTATATTAATATTGCTATGATATATGGAACTGATACCATTAGTATGTAAATTTCCAAGGGATAATCTGGTCAAGATTCCTTACGCTAAATGAATTTAGGAAAAATGCAGATGATTGCTTTGTGTAAAATGAAGAAGCAAGTTGGCTACCACTCTAGAAGTATTGCAGATATAAATACTGAACAATTTTACCAACTTCTCCATACATTACATACCTCAAGAGAGCATATTAATTAATTCCCAATATTACATTTTATACTTTTTGTAAGTTAAAAATACCCTTTTAAAACAGAAGTTAGAAGGAGAATGAAATTTTAATGTGCCAAAATCTGTAAATACATAGGAAACTTAGAACCATAAAAGACTAAAGGGAAAGAACTAGACTAGAATTTCCTAGAATAATTTAGAGAAATTTGGAGAATTTTGATGCCTTGGGCCCACACAGATTATCCCAAAGCAAAATCTTGCAGAGATGGGCTAAGCTTGGGCATTTTCAAAGGCCAATCAGGTTGCTGTACAGCTGCTCAAAGAGCTGCTATTCATCTCAGAGGAGTGAGATCTGACACAAGAGTTTCCCAGTTAAGTAATGTGGAAAATGCCTTCCACCAGTCAACTCTCTAGAGGAATTTTTCATTGTCTGGGATTCTTTTTTTTTTTTTTCTTCGGGACCAGGGTTCAAACTCACGACCTTGCACTTGCCAGGCAGGCACTTGTGCCACAGACCTATCTCCCTAGCCCCAGTCTGGGATTCTTAAAAGCAACATTTACTGAAAATAATAGTTCCTGTGTGGTTAGGAACAAAATAAAATTTGACTGCATAGTTTACCATAAGGAGTTTCCAAACATAACATTCCTATTTGTTACACACTCAGCAAGTCAACCTGAGTAAGCCTGTGTCTTCTTTGCAAAACTGATAAAATACAGACATTTTTAATTCCCTAGACTATTCACTGAATGTTTATTACAGTCTGCCAAGAATTATAGTAAGAACTTTAATAAACTGAGAATATTTCCTAGGGTAGCTTTGAGTACTGTTAAATTATTCTTTCCTTGCCTCCCTTGATCATAACCATGTACATCAAAAATACTTTAATAATTTCAATGTGCAATCTTGGCAAGTCTTATTCTGATTTTATAATTTTACACTAAATTGAGTGAGTTACAGGATGTAATAATTTCTGTCCTGTTATCATG
Organism: Myocastor coypus; assembly: GCA_004027025.1. Lineage (NCBI taxonomy): Eukaryota > Metazoa > Chordata > Mammalia > Rodentia > Myocastoridae > Myocastor > Myocastor coypus. Next base: position 2,101 of record PVJA010020096.1, on the reverse strand, counting down.
TACATTGAGACACTATACTAAATGTAATGGGTTCAGAGGAGGTGGTGATGACCAGCATAATAGTAATGATGATGATGATAGTAACTAACATGTTAGATTAGTTTATTTAAGGGCTACAAAACTACTGTGGTAAAATAATGCAGTATATTTTTCTTTAAATCCTGACTTAGCCATGAATTGTGTCACAATTGTAGTGATTTCATAATATTTTTGAGAAATACTCTCTTTGCCTAAACTTTAGTCAGACTTTGCCCTCTGGGATTTGACCTTGGTGTCCCTTTAGTCTGCATCAGTCTACTTAAGGGAGGCTTATGCTGTCAGTTAAAGAAAATCATCAAACTTTGTTAAGCCTCAATACCTCATGAAATTTCCATCCAGCACCTTTGATAGCCAGTAATCATGCCCTGACAAGAACCCTAATAGCTCTGTTTGACCAGAATCTTCACTAACCTTGATACTTCCTTTTATCAATTTCCATTTTAAGACCTCAACCCTGTTCCCAGGCTCATACTATGTTTAAAATGGAGCCCAGTTATAAAATGCTCTTGTTCCCTAAACTGATGCAGAGATTTAACACAAGCCAAGTCAAAACACCAACAGCATTTCTCACAGACCTAGAAAAAATAATTCTAAATTTTTTACGCAATCAGAAGAGATCTAGAATAGCAAGAACAGTCATGGGTAACAAAAGAAAAGCAGTAGACATCACATTCCCAGATTTGAAGTTATAATGCTATTGTACTGGCCCAAACAGCATGGTACTGGCCCAAAAATAGGCATGTGGATCAATGGAATTGAATAGAGGAAGTGAAAACATGGCGAGGTACATTCAGTGATCTCATATTTCACAAATGGGCAAGTGAATACACTGGAAAAAAATAGGCTTTTAGCACCAATGGTGCTAAAAAATTGGATATCCACATGCAAAAGATTGAGTCTAGACCTATATTTTTCACTATATCCAAATTAAAATAAAAATATGTCAAAGATCTAAGTGTTTAAATACAAACACTGAATTTGCTGAAGATAAAATAGGTAAAACTCTTGAAGACGTAGGTGTAGGCAAGAACCTTCTGAACAGAAGCTTAAAGACACAAGAAAGAATACAAAGAATCAGCAAATGAAATCATATCAAATTTTTGAAAAACTTCTGCACAGCAAAGGAAACAGCCAATGTAGTTAAGATACAATGTACAGAATGGGAAACAAGTTTTACTAGGTGTTCATTGGATAGAGTTCATTGGACGAACATCTAGAATATGGCAAGTCTCTTTTTAGTAGGGCTTTGATTAAAAACAGAAATTATCCTTCACCTTATCATGAGTATAGACAAGTAGGTCATAAAATCAGGGGTACACAGGCACATACATACAGTAAATTTTAGTCCTATTTAGTGGCGGTTTAAGTAAAACTGGCCTGAAGACATAAAGTCATTTTAATTCTCAATGAGCCCTTTTTCAGTGGAACCTCATCTATTCCAGGTAACAGGTCAATATCTAAAAGAAAAAAAATACTTCTGAGGAGAAATTTCTAGATACACTCAAGATTATTATTAGATGCACTCAGCATTTCACAAGTGGTTTGTGGGCATATACATTATTTACTATTTGATGCTAATTTAAGAAAGAGATAACCAGTTAGGTATGGCCATGTGACTTCTCCCAAGCGCAAATACGAATCAAAAGGGGTTAAACACTGGCACTAAAATTTAAGTATACTAGTACCAAATTGTTCTGCCATATGCATGTTGAATTAAAAATAATCAAATTGAGCAAGAAAATTATAAGTGTCCCAAACCGCGCCTAGCTGAGCCCGCGCACCCGCCGCGGGTAAGTTGCCTCCGCCCCTCTGCCCACCTCTACGTTCCTGAGACTAACTTCCTGTTCTAGCCCCGACCCGAACCGTGGCTAGCTGAGCCCGTGAGCCCACTGGGTCAAGATCCTTGGCCTGCCTTCCCCTTCCCGCTTCCCCTCCCCACCTCCTTTTTTTTTTTTTTGAACACCTCCAGCCCAAGCTCCAGCACCGAACCCATCAAACATCTCGTCTGGCAACCGATCTGGTCCACGAGCGTATCAGGACTACTCAATCCCAAAGCTCCACC
>PVJA010020095.1:0-37448 GCA_004027025.1 Myocastor coypus | reverse complement strand
TTCTTCTTCTTCTTCTTCTTCTTCTTCTTCTTCTTCTTCTTCTTCTTCTTCTTCTTCTTCTTTTGCTTTTGTATTTTTAGGGAAGGGTCTACAGGGTGTTCAGGGTCTCACTATTAGATCAGACTCATACTGATTCACCTGTTTACAGCCTTTCAAGAGCACAGGTGCTTGCCACTATGCCCAGCCTCAATTTCCATCTTAGTGTGCCCCGCAGGGCTGGCAGGGCAGGCCTGGGGATCAAACTCCTGGTCCTTGCATCTGCTTGCAGGCGATTTAATCTGCTGAACTCGGCTGAGGAGATAGCTCAGTAGAATAAGTGCTTGCTTCAATCCCCCCCCCCAAAAAAAAATCGCTGAGGTATTTGTCTGGCGCTGAGTCCTTCTTTAGTCTTTAGTCTCTGTCCATCTTGAGTCTCTTTGTAACTAAAATATATATCTTGTCTGTTTTGTTCTTTGGTGCATCTCTGAGCAAGATACAAACAAGATCAGAAGCCCAATACAGGATAGTTAATAAAATCTAACACATCACACTATTTTTGTGAAGAAAAAAATTTGTACTCAGAGAAAGCATTTAAAATCTAATCTCTTAACAGTTTTGAAAAATACGAAGTGGGATTAATTTTGCTATGCACATCATTTTGTCCACTAGAACAATCATGCTTATTCTTCTACCTGTTCAGTCTTTATAAATGGAGAAATCCTATAATTTGTGGCAATAGAAATGAAAATGGGGGCATTATTCTGTTGGAGAGTGATGCACACTCTCGTGACATGTGGAGGAAGTCAGGGTGGGACGGATCTCATTAGCAGATGTGAATTAAGGCAGCAAAAATCATGAAGACAGCAGCTTCTGATTCATCAGCCCAGCAGCAGCAGCAATCCTGACTTTCTCCGCTGTGGCAAAGACAAGGAGATTTTGGAGCTGCAAGTTGTTTCTGGGGATCAGCCAGAATCATCTTCTTCCTGTCCTCTAAAACAATTTTCAACAACCAAAGTCTCAGTACCTCAAGTAGATTCTATGATTTGTAACCGAATATTAACAAAAGTTACAATAGAAGAATTATCATTGGCTCTCAACCTTGATTTTCTCATTTGAAAACTGAGAATAGAAGTAATATTGTATAGGGTTGTTGGAAGGGTTATGTTAGGAAACAAAAGCTTTAGCATAGAGAAGACACGTAATTTATAACATTAGTCTCAGTGGTCTACAAGTAGTTTCCTTTATGTATTCATGTATCTCCTTATAAACTTCTGCAGGAACGTCTCAACTTTTAAAACAGGGATGAAGATGACATTAATTGTCTGATTGATAGAGAAACTGGGTTGCATGTTATAATAATTCAGAAGGACTTGGCTTGAGACATGGGAAGCATAGTTTTTTAGTTCCTAATTCTAGAATACCCTAGGTTGCAATGTTTTAGTTATTAATGTCCAAGATAATAAAACTAGTGAACATCGAAAAACAGACTTCCTAATAAGCACACATGGAACAATAGTATATGTTCTTTTTTTTTTTTTTGTCTTTTTGAGACAGGGTCTCATTATGTAGTTCAGGCTGGCCTTGAGCTCACTTTTGTAGCCCAGGCTGGTCTTGAACTCACACTGATCCTCCGGCCTCAGCCTCCCAAGTGCTGGGATTACAGGGGTGAGCCACCACGCCCGGCCAATAGTATATGTTCTATATACGAATATTCCTCCTCCTAAACCTCATCCTCAGGCTATTCTCAATGAGTATTCACTGAGAAAAAGAAGAGCAATGTAAGACAATCCAACACATTTTTTTTTTTTTTTTTTTTTTTTTTGTGTGGTTGGATAGAAGGAGTGGAAAAGTTTGTTCTCTTGAAAGCTTACTATGGGCTATCAATACTGTTAAAACATTTTTTTTCACTGTTCTTTTTCATGCATTTTAGTACAGGATCTACGAAATCTCACTATGTAGATCAGACTTGCAGTGATTCTCCTGTTTTCAGCCTCCCAAGTGCTGGGATTCTAGGCATGTGCAATCGCACCCAGTCTCCATTGCTGTCTTGGGGTGCCCTGGGGGGGGTGGGACCAGCATGGGCGGCCAGGGATTGAACCTCAGCCCCTGCATTTGGCTAAACAAGGGCTTTAATCTGCTGAGCTATCTGGCCAACCATAAATAGTTGCTTTTTTTCCCCAATTTTTCAGTGTTCTAATCCTCTTGCCAGGATCCCCTCAAATTAACATCAACGTCTGAAAGAAAGTGTTTAGGTATAGTAACTATATATCAGAAAGAGAAGAGGGGAAATTAAGGTTGAAGTTTAGCATTAGTCTCCATTTCTGATTTTCCCTGAACCTCTTGCTGTTCTTCTTTTCTCTTGCATTTTCTCTATTGACCTATAGATACCATTAGGGAGATTTCTCTAGCTTTTTGCTATGGCTCTTACAGCCAGATCCCTAATGATATAGCTTTTAAAAAACAATCCTCTCTATTGAATAATGAGTTCACTGTACCATAGAACCATCCAGCTCAAGTTCTCTCTGATGAGGCTGGGGGAGGAGTAGGTGTGTAAAGCCAGCCCTTGGCAGAGAAAGAGAAGCAGAGAGCAAGAGTGAGGGAGTTCAGCAGCAAGAGAGGACTGGAAGGAGATACACTGTGAACAGGTAAAGACAGAAAAATCATATACAAACAGAAAAACCTCTCTCATATTTGTCTTTATCCAACAGGCCTAGAAAAATTTTTTGCAAATTTTGTATTTAAATTTTTTTATTTTGGTTAATATTAATGTGGAAGAAATAGCAATGAGACAGTTTCACAATAGATTAGAAAGCCAGATACAATAATTTACATTGCATATTGTTGTCTTTGTTGTAGTTGTTCAAGTACATGATGCAAACATGACTTCTTGTCTAAACATCATTGGTATAAATCTTTCTTTTTATAGAACAAAGAGAAAATAGCTATATATATAGTCCAATAGTCCATAATGGAGAGTGAATTATTGGCTCATCTTTCATTATCAGAAGCTGTTGACTTGAGACTTTTATAGTTCAGCATATTAATATGGCTTTCCTTTTTATACCTTGAGGTTAGACTTTTTTGCTGGATGGTTAAAACCAAGATAAAGCAAGACCTATATTATAAAAAATGTAACTTTGTATCCAATAAAGGCAATCAGATTCCCTTAGGATTTACCCAGAAACCATGTACAGCAGTTTGCAAAACTTTTGTCAGTGTCAGCTATCTGGATGAATCATGGCCATTGCTTGACCAGTTTGCTCTCTGTGGAAGCCTGAGAGAATGTTTTCTCTCTAAGTGACTCTCCCTGGGCACAGTCTACATCATTGATTACTTTCCTCTGTGGCCCCATAATCTCTTTGAACAGGAAATTTGGGATATCACTGAATTATAGGTTATTACAGTACAGGTTCTTTTATGTCCTGTGTCCTCTCTGACCTTGAAGGGCTAGAGCCAAAATATTGGCTATTCTTGTGTCCTTTCTTTTTCTGTAATTATTTGGTTTGCCAATTTAAGTTGTTAACCCTCGAGAAGAGAAACTTAATGATATATGCCTTATAACATAGGCACTTGAGCTTAGCATCCCTATCTTTCTGAATATTAAATGCCTTAGACATAACATGAAACAGGCAAATACACTGAGAATAGCAGTGTGTGATACTAAACCATGCTTGGAACATCTATCATTCTGGTCTTCTAACTATGCACTGCTTCTAAAGTCATATCAATCACTGCTGTACTCTCTTTCTAGTAAATGTTTGTTTAAAAAGAAAAGAAGGGAAGGAAGGAAGCAAGGAAGAAAAGAAAAAGAAAGAAAGAAAGAAAGAAAGAAAGAAAGAAAGAAAGAAAGAAAGGAAGTAGAAGCGAATATGAGATAAGGGGAAAAGATCATGAAGGTGTACTGCTCCAATTCTGTAAATGGTTAGCTTCCTAAATTTCTGTGTAACAGTGAATGATTGTTTTTTTTTTTTTTTACATTCTATACAGATTTAAAGTTTATAATATCAACAATTGATGGAAAATACTTGTGTCATGTTAAGTATTTAAAATTTTTATTGTATGTACAAATCGTTTTTTTCTTTGAATCAATAATACAATAAACGTATCCCTCTATTATTTACTTGGATCCTGGAGTCTTTGCTAGTGAAAAGAATTAAAATTCTAGAACTTGTGAACTTCACAATTATTACCAGGATTACTTTAGGTTATTCTAATGTCCATAATTTATTTCCTTTCTCTTTCTCCTTTATGTTACTTTTCAGGTGGTGAGGCAAGGATTCATGATGTAATGTTGGATATATTCTCCAGGACACCTCTTCTTAGATCTGACTGCTGGACAACAGAATCAGGATCTCCCAGCAGATCCAACCGGAAGGACCCACTGCGCCAGGATCCTAAAAAGAAATTCAGTGTGATGAGATTAAACACCACAAATCATTTACATATTGAATGCTGAACATGCACTGGGGCTTGTGCTAGCTCCTAGAGATGAAAGGTAAGTTAAAATAGAATAAATTTAAATTTCAAAAATGTAATAGTAATGACAAAAAATGAAACGTGATGATGTTGCTATATTGTTGAAAATATCACATCAGTAGAGGTGGTACTGGAGAATAGCTTGAGGCAATGCACAGCAAGTAGAGTGCGAGAGCATGGTTAGGGCTGATGTGCCAGGGATATTGAAATCTGAATACACACTTTCCAGATGGCAAGAGTTAGAATTTAAGATAGAAAACAGAGTATTTGCAATGCAGTCTTAAAGGTGCCTGTTAAATGGACAAGCTGCAAATTCTTTAGTATAGAGATACAGAGATATAGAGAAATCCGGGGGTTTGCTCACTAGGGAATCGCTGCTGTATACATAGTTCTAAGTTACAGGCACCCAGTGACAGATTTAAGCATGAGAACCACATATTCAATTAATTGTTTAACAAACAGTCTGGAGATAGGAATCCTATTTAATAGTGTTATGAGTGTTTTATGAGTGTTAGTTGTCTTAAATGTGCAGAGCTTTTGCCTCTGCATGGGTCCCAGTTTTTTTTTTGTATTTTAGGGCAGGGTCTACAGGGTGTTCAGGATCTCACTACTACATCAGACTCATAGTGATCAGCCTGTCTACATCTTCTTGAGAGCTGGGATTACAGATGTGTGCCACCACGCCCAGTCTCAATTGCTGTCTCAGGGTGCCCTGGATGGTGGGGCCAGCACAGCAGGCCCAAGGACCAATCCCTGGCCTCTGCACGCGCCTGCAGGTGCTTTAATCTGCTGAGCTATTTGGCCAACCCAGGGTCCCAGTCTGTGCAGTGCATGTCCATTACCGCTCTGCTAAGATTGGGGCTTTTGATTTTCTTCTTACTTCTGCCTTGTGCACTAGTTAAACTCTTTCTTTTATTTGGACTATTTTCCTACATTTAAGAGTTAACCACTACTTTCTTTTTTGAAAAATCGTGTTTCTTTTGAGTAGCATGCTCTGTGTCAAGTATATCAATCCTTTAACTCAGAAGATGACCCTCTGTTGGTGCTACCATTCTACTAGTAAAATCTTCTAGTTGGGCCCGGTGGTGCACACCTGTAAACCCAACTACTTGAAGGCTGAGACAGCGAGACTGTAAATTTGGGTCCAGCTTGAACGTCTGGGCAAGACCCTATCTCAAAGTAAAAGAATAAAGGGACTGGAGACTCAGCACAGTGGTAGGAGGATTGACTAGCACGTATCTGACCCTGGGTTAAAACAGAAATACTGCAGAACAAAAACAGAGAAAGCCTTTCAGAATTAGGAACTGGGTGGCCCAAAACCACATGGGATGTGTGGATTGACAAAATGTATTTGAAGACACATGTGAGGTTTCGACTATAGGTGATTGAAGAGCATCACACAGATTAGCAGGCCTAGAGTACAATGTGGAATTGGGGGCAGCTGATACATGGAAATCCACTAAACCAATTAGATTTTAAGCATTCCAGATTGCAAAAGCTCAGACTGGGTGAAAAGACTAAATTGAAAGGTGAAGAGTTTGGACTGAATAATCTGAACAGAAGAAAATGTCTTTTACTGTAAGGTCCCACTTAAGGGGACAGGAGGGTGGCAAGATGGGAAAGAACAGAATGTGTATATAAAATGATACCTGAAGTATGAGTTGCAAACTTGCTGGTGGGTGGAGAGAGGGCTGAGAAGAACAGATTTAAAAAATATTGTTTCATACTGGATAGAAATAATTTTTGAGTTACAACCTTACACTATAATTCCATCTCTTCCAAGTTTTGCTTGTGTGAAATTTGGCTAATGCCAAATTATGTACCCTATTATCTATAATATGGGAAAAAGTAGTCCATTGTTAGGTTGTGAGTTAGCTCTTATGTCTGAAAAGGAATTAGCACAAATTCTGTCATATAATAAATACCCCACAAATGATGATGATGATTGGTGATTATATTATACAAACTTAGAGATAACAAAGGCAAGGAAGCAGAATAGAAGTGATGAAGATCAAATGGAACATCTGGGGGAGAGTCCAGCAAGGAGGGAACCTTGGTCCCTATGGCTTTCACTCCTGTGCCAGAAACAGTGGCATGTATGCAGAGATTCATGTAGTGTACAAAGCAGTTTGTGCCTAACCATCTATGCAAAAATTTTAAGACAAAAATTAATCTTAAAAAACCAAGCTGACTACGACCCCTGGCCAAAATGACTGGAAAAGCAGAGACCTCAGTCTTTCAGCATTAAGGAGTTGAATTTTTAAAATATCATGAATGCATGCATTGTATTTTACCCTAGGGCCTTTAAACTATTTATTTCCCCTGTCTGGAAAATTCCTCCATCAGAGAGCGAAAGTGCCGATGCCTTCTCCTTCTTGATGACAACTCAATAAGCCCTGTGCCTACCATATTTTAAAAAATATTACGCTATGATTTGGGATGTAGCCTGACTCCCTGTTATTTACCAGGTCCTGCATAGAATCCTCAGGATCACAAAAAGAAAACTATCAGCTCTGCCTGCTCTCCTGATTTTCCTTGCTTTGATTTATTTTCTTTCTCTATGTTATCATCCCCATACTTATATCCTTACATATTTTTATTGGCTGTTTCTCTCCTCTAGGCTGTAAGTATTTAAGATCAGGGATCTTTGCCTGGTTTTGTCTATTTTTCTTGATTGAACTATTCTAGAAAACAGAGCCTGTCACATAGGAAGTACTCCACAGATGTTTGTGAAAAGTATGAATTTAGTGTACAGAAAGGGGTGGATGTCTGGTAAACTGGTTTCCTGACAAAGTGGGTTCTAGAGAAGTTGAGGGTATTAGTCTTAGAAAGACAGAATAAACAGAGGTTGTAAAGGATTAACATTAACGATTTGATAATGTGAAGTTGAGTTATCGTCTGAAAGCTTCATCTGTCTTTGTAAAGTGAAACTCTTCTGAGAGTTGTAGCAGGAAGCAAAGGGACAGATTAAAGATTAAAGGCAACGTTTTTGGGAGAAACAGGGAGAAAAATGACTGAAAACTATTGTGGGAGAGTGAGCAATCGTCCAAATCCTAGTTAGAGTCTAATCATAAACACCAGAATGACAGGCATTCCAAGCATATTTTGACTGTTATCATATGTTTACCTTGCTATTCTCTGAGTCAAAAACATTTTGGAGGTTCCTAGGACCATTACTCCTTGGGCTGTATCCTTGAGACAGTTAGCCTTCCTCATATGATTTCTTGGTTGATATTTTTATATGACGTTTATTTCATTTTAAGCACATATGCACATTCTAACCATTCACAATGCTATAAACTTTCCGTATTAAAAATTTGCTAAGTGTTTAGTTCTATTACATAACCCTTTTGCATTCATAGGGGAAGTTAGATTTGCTTCAGTTAAAATATTAATAAGTGAGAAGTCATGGACTAGGATGTAGGCGCTCCAATTATTTGTTGCAGGGTCACGTATTTGTTAATGTTTTAGTGTATTCTTTAAAATTTTAGACTTCTTTTGTCCTTGCTGAGCTTATGTCATTCAAGTTTTCTGTGATTTTTAAAAAAAGATTAGACATAAATGAATGAGCATTCACTGACAAAATTTTCTTCACCGACTGGTTTCATAATTGTTTGATTTCAGTCTGTTTCCTCACTGGCAAAATTTTCTTTCTGAAGGAATTGTTAAAGTTAAGTAAGAGATAATTCATAGAGATAATTAAGTACTTAAGTAAGAGACAATTCACAGTGATCACTCTTTTTCCCTAATCACATACCCCATATGATTTATTTATTTTAAAAATCTCTTCTGACCTAGGGCTGGTGAGATAGCTCAGTGGCCTAAAGCACCTGCTTAGGCAAGGGACTGTGATTCCATCCCCAGCAGCACATGCTGTGCTAGGCCCATCCTCAGGACAGGCTGAGCTGGCCATGAAACATAAAATAAGATAATAAAAGATAAGAAACCCCACATAAGACAGGATAAGATAAGATAAGGTAAGGTAAGGTAAGGTAAGGTAAGGTAAGGTAAGGTAAGGTAAAGTAAATTGAAAATCTCTTCTGACCCAGATCTTGAGGACTGATCTGAAAGGTTTAAGCCAGAAACTATATATAAATCAAAAATGACTTTGCAACATTTAACAAGTTATATATCTTGTTCTTCTTTCCACTTCCCAGCATTTCTTTCCTAGGACATCACCACTGGTTTCCTTGAAAAATACGTTATTTTCTTAGTTTAATGTTATTTATAATCTCAAGCAAATGTATCTATACCTAAATTTCAAGTCTTCCTTTAGATCATGGCCCTACTAAGTTGTACCAGAGTCCCCTCATTTTGAAAACAGCATAAGGGCAATTTGTCATCAAGCAATGTCATCTATAAGTCCTTGAGTCAATGAGTAGATAGAACCAATCAAGTGACTATAAAAATTTGAACTAGTTTTTAAAGACATAAATGAATCACACACATTTTTCTCTTGTCCATAATTTTGCTTTTCATATTTTCACTTATTGGTGATCAAATGCAGTTCTTTACAACTAAAAAATACTAAATGGAAAATTCCAGAAATAAGCAGTGCCTAGATATTAAATTGCATGCCTTTCTGGGTAGCATGATAAAATCTTGCACTGTCCTGTTCTGTACTGCTTGTGACATGGACCATCCCTCTGTCTAGAAATCCACACTAAATATGCTCCTCCCTCCTTAAAAACTTGATAGATAATTCACTTTACCAAAGTGCCACCATTTAAGTAGCCTTTATAGTATACAATAATGATCACAAAGTGCAAGTCTGGTGGTACTGGCTATTAAGACATGCCAGAGAAGCCATAAAGTGTTTTCCTTAACTGAAAATGAGAAAGTTATTCTTTAATAAGGAAAATGATGACAAAGTTGATACGATTTATGGCACAGTAGGAAATCTGAGAGAGAGAAAATGATTAGATTCACATAACTTTTATTTCAGCATATAATTGTTTTTTATCACTAGCTATAGTTCTCAACCACTCTATATATAGGGGCAGAGTCAGCACTTCATGTGGTGCTGGGATCGAATTCTGATCCCTGCACTGGCCTAAGCAGGAGCTTATTCCACGGAGCTATCTCTCTGGCCCTTTTGCTTTATATATTAAACTTTATCATATGTGTGGAATAAAACAATATATGCAGAGTTTGGTGCTCTCCATAGTTTCAGATATCTATGCGAGGTTTTAGAATGTATCCCTTGTGGATTAAGGTAACGTTGTAACCTTTTATATCTAAATATAGGCATATACTCTTTTGTATATACACATCATTACTACTAATATATACTTTGTGTAGCATTGCATAATATTTATATTATATATAATTATTTATTATATATTATTACATATGCTTTTATTATTTGCATTAGTAGGGGCCACCTAAGATTTGAAAATGTAATATTTATCCTGAAAAAGTAAAACTCTTCAATGTGCCTTTTTAAAGGCATGATGCTAACATAGGGAATCACTGCCAATCTTCAAAAGATAATCAACATAGCGAGAATAGGTCAGAATCAACTATGCTCATGGACAGGACAGTTTTTTTCTACTTGATGTATTGCTTTTTAAAATTAATTTTAATGAGAAACAAGTAACAATGAGACAGTTTCAAAACAGGTCAGTAAGACAGCCACAGTCCTTTTTTTTTTTTTTTTTTTTGTCTTTTTGAGACAGGGTCTCACTATGCAGCTCAGACTGGTCTTGAGCTCATTTTTGTAGCCCAGGCTGGTCTCAAACTCGCACTGATCCTCCTGCCTCAGCCTCACAAGTGCTGGAATTACAGGCGTGCACCACCACGCCTGTCTGGACAGCCACAATCTTTAATACAATGCATATTGTTGTCTTCATAGTAGTTGTTCAAAGTATAGAATGTAGTCATGGTAACTATTAGTACAAATCTTCTCATTGCACTGAGACAAAGATGTTGTATGTATAGTCCAATAGTCTATAAGAGTAGTGGGTTATCAGTAGAGCTGGCAACGTCAGAAGCTGTTGACTTCAGCCTTTTACAGCTCAGCATATTAACATGGCTTTCCTTTTTATACCTCGTGGTTAAACTATTCTGCTAGATAGTTAAGACCAAGAGAAAACAAGACCTATATATATAAGATGTAACTTTTGTATCTGACAAGGTCAGTCAAATGCCCTCAGTATTTATGCTGAAACCATATACAGTGTTTTGTAGAACTTTTGTCAGTGTCAGCTGTGATGTGTTGCTTTTATCTTCTCCAGGTTTTCCATTCCCATGATTCTTTGCCTGCCTTCTGCACCATCCTTGATACTTACTCCAGCCACTGTGGAAGCCTCATAGCTGCCTCTGAAATCTGGATTGTTCATAAAGAAAGTACTTTCTCCTTGTACTACCTGAAGATCTCTTTCTGACCCACACCTAAAGGCCTAAGCCGTGAATTTTACTTTTTTTTTTCCTTCGGAACTGTGGATCGAATTCAGGACCTTGCATTTGCCAGGCAGGTACTTGTGACCCTGAGCTATCTCCCCAGCCCCTGAATTTTACATTGTGATTCTTCTTTGAAAATACTTGACTTTGTCATTGTTTTTAGGTTCTGGTTTGAACACTGATTTTCTGGAGAGAATGTCTGGCCTGCCACAATTTCTAATTCACACCCTAGAGCTAGATGATGGCCCTAATGTTTGATACCAACATACTTGTAGCTTGAAGGCCCTTTGCTTCTCATGCAGATCTCATTCTTCAATGTGGTGTTAATGTCATTAGACACTTTGTCTTTTGGTGGTCTAGTCATGTGGGAGGAAAACATCACCAATGTTAGTGAATTCATCCTGGTGGGCTTCCCCACTGCCCATTGGCTGCAAATTCTGCTCTTCTTCCTTTTCCTTATCACTTATCTGTTTGTGCTGTTGGAGAATCTGGTCATCGTTCTCACTGTATGGCTCACGAGGTCTCTGCACAAGCCCATGTACTATTTTCTGAGTACCATGTCCTTTCTAGAAGCCTGGTATATATCTACTACGGTCCCCAAGATGCTGGCTGGATTCCTACTTCATCCCAATACCATCTCCTTCCTGGGATGTATGACCCAGCTGTATTTCTTCATCTCACTTGCTTGTACAGAATGTGTGCTTTTGGCCGCCATGGCCTATGACCGTTATGTAGCCATATGTAGGCCCCTTCACTATCCAGTCATGATGACTACAGAGTTTTGTGTTCAGCTGACCATTACTTCCTGGGTGAGTGGCTTCTCCATCTCCATGGGAAAAGTGTACTTTATATCCAGAGTTGCCTTCTGTGGCAATAATGTCTTAAACCACTTTTTCTGTGATGTGTCACCTATCCTTAAATTGGCCTGCATGGATTTATCCATGGCAGAGAGAGTAGACTTCGTGCTAGCCATCGTTATCCTTGTGTTTCCTCTCTCGGCCACGGTCCTTTCCTATGGTTTCATTGTCTCTACCATCCTGCGCATACCCTCAGCCACAGGGCAGCGGAAAGCCTTCTCCACCTGTGCATCTCACCTGATGGTTGTCATCATTTTCTACACGGCGGTGATCTTCATGTATGTCCGACCTCGTGCCATTGCTTCATTTAATTCAAACAAATTGATTTCAGCCGTCTATGCAGTCTTCACACCCATGCTCAACCCTGTCATTTACTGCCTGAGAAACAAGGAGGTCAAGGATGCTATCAGGAAAACTTTAGCAAGTGGCCCAGCTCTTTTTCTGAGAGATTCTTTTTGCTGAAGATATACAGACATTCTTTCTGTTATTGTTTGACACAACCTCAAGAAGCATAATTAGATGAAGATCTGCAATGATAAACATACTGACTTAGTGCAATGATTTATGAGTATAAAACTAGAGATAAAAACAAAGTGATCTTTTTCTGTCATATCTTAACTAAAATCTTTTTATAAAGCAGCATATGATGAAAAGAATTCTGATAGTAAAATGGAATCTCAGAGTTTTAATTTTTATCAATATGAACAGTAGATTATTATTACACTATAAAGAATAATAAAGTCATATCATTTTCAAAAAAGATAAATGGAATTTGAGACCATAATCCTAAATGAAATAAGCCAGACACAAAGAGTGAAACATTGCCTGGTTCCTCTTGTATAAAATACTTAAAATGTAAATGCATAAATGAGTAAAGTAAGAGACAGATTTTTGGGGCTGGGGAGATAGCTCCGTGGCACAAGTGCCTGCCTGGCAAGTGCAAGGTTGTGAGTTTGAACCCCGGTCCCACCAAAAAAAAAAAAAACAAAAAAAAAAGAGTCAGATTGTAGAAATTAAAAAAAAGATTTTGGGAGATGAAAATGGTTATCATGGGGAGGTAAAAGAGAGGATATATATCCTATATATATCTCCTATGTATATACATAGTATAATGTAATAAAAATGACCAAGATAAGTTATATGCAGACACTAGTTCTTCAAAATGAGAATAACTATTATGCATTGAAAATATACCCTAATAAAAAGATAAGGCTCTATATGAACATATATACACACATATACATATATCCAAACAATGCATATATTGTTTTATTCCGCACATATGATAAAATTTAATATATAAAGCAAAAGGGCCAGAGAGATAGCTCCGTGGAATAAGCTCCTGCTTAGGCAAGTGCAGGGATCAGGATTCGATCCCAGCACCACATGAAGTGCTGGCCCTGCCCCTGCCCCTGCCCCTGCCCCTGGGTGCAATGAATCAGCCATCAAGACTGGGCGTGGGGCACATGCCTATAATCCCAGCACTAGGAAGGCTGACAACAGGAAGATCACTACAAGTCATATACATATATATATATGTATATACATATATATATATATATATATATCCATAAAGTAGTAGTAGTCATAAGATTATTTTATATTTTATGAAAATTGTTAAGGAAAATCAGTGATTAGCTAATTTTCATACTTCTGTTGGTAGGATTATCCCTTTTAGATATCCTTTGTTTCAAAAGTCCTCTCTCTTAAGAGTGGTGAGAACTAGAAGAACTGAAAACATCTTACCACAGTGACACCTGTGTACCCATGTTTATAGCAGCACAAGTTGTCATAGATAAATCTTGGAAGCATCCCAGATTCCCACAAACTGAGGAATTGATAAAAGGGATGTGGTGTTTTTATATAATGGAGTATTACTCGGGGCCAGCCAGATAGCTAAGCAGATTAAAGTGCCTGCTTACACAGACACAAGGGTCAGAGGTTTGATTCCTAGCTTGCTGTGCCAGCCATGCCCCTGGGGGTAACAGTGATTGAGACTGGGTGTGGTGGTGCATGTCTATAATCCCAGCACTTGGGAAGCTGAAAAACAGGAGAATCACTAAAATCTGTCCTGTGTAGTAATACCCTACAGACCCTACAGACCCTGTACTAAATACAAAAAAACAAAACAAAACATAACAAAACAAAACAAAACACAAACCAACCAACCAAACAAACAAACAAACAAAAAGCCCTTGAGGTTTTTATAGGTAACTGGATGAAACTAGAGACCATATAAATAAGTGAAATAAATCAGAATTCCATGCATAAACATTGCATTATCTCCCTAGTGTAAGAATATGAAAGAATAAATAGTATCCGAAAGGCACAATATTTACTTTGAAAAGGAAAGAAACTTTTCAAATGGAAGGAATAACTGGGATGAGGAAAATGACAAAAGAAAGAAAAAAGGAAGAGAAAAAGAAGTATGTATATATACACATAGGAGAACTTGGATACTGTTGATTTCTGCAGATCTATCGAAAGGAGCAGTTAGCGATTAATTTTTTTCTCTTTTTTAAGTTTTTATAATTTTCAAACAATCTTATATAATCTGATAATCTGAACAAATATTCTGAAGACAACAATATGCAATATTATAATCATTGTTGAATTTCTATAATTTTGTTTAGTGAAATTCTGTATTGTTTCTATTTTTAAAAAATTATTTTGCATTATCTTTAGAAATAAGAAAAATTTTAAAAAATAATGGTGCGTGGAAAGTTCAACTGTCAGCAGTATCATAGGTATAGCCTGTCCATTGTTTCTAAGGGGTTAGTACTGGCTCTGATGATAATTAGTTGATCATGATAATATTGCACCTTAATCACCTTTTATTATTTAGGAAAATTAAAGATAAACTTTATTTGGGCTCTGATAGAAACAACGCAGAGACATGAAGTACATTTCATGGCACAGAGAAAATGGAATTTCATATATACACATGCATACATGGTTTTGTAATTTAATTCCTTTCCTTTGTTGTAACTTCTACATATACTTTTTTGATAAGATAGAGAAAATTTATAGGAAAAACTGTGGTTGGTGATTTAAAAAATATTTTGATAGCTTTATAGAGTACATCAACCCGGGTTGATTGCTGATTTATGCCCATTCTTTTTCAAGTCTAGGAAGTGTTGCCATTGACAGAAGACCCAATGCTTTTGTTTAGGTGGTGCTTGACCTGGGTGTGAAGAATTTTACATTACCTCATTTGATGCAGAAAAGGCTTTGGACAAATTTCAACATTCATTTATGTTCAAAGCCCTACAGAAAATTAGAATAGCAGGTTTAAGTCTAAATTAGACTTCAGTACAAGACTGAAGTCTTTTAATCTCAGTTCGGGTACAAGTCAAGGATGAAATCATTAGCTAGAGCTATTAGATAAGAGAGAGAAATAAAAGGAATAAGAATAGGTAAAAAAGAAGTTAAACTATCATTATTTGCAAATGACATGATACTCTACTTGGAAGACCCAAGAAATTCCACCAAGAAGCTACTAGAATTAATGTGCCAATTCAGTAGCATAGCAGGGTACAAAGTCAATACCAAAAAGTTAATAGTATTTCTCTACACAGATAACAAACTATACCTTTTACAATAGTACTGCAGAAAATGAAATACTTAAGAATTAATCTAACATTTCTTTTAATTTGAAAAGGTAGATGTAAACAACTAATAATTTCACTTAAACATTGTAAAACAGCAGAAGTTAGATGGGTTCTATTAAGTTCAAAGGAAAATTGAATGAGTGAATTAAAAAGGTATGATTCACTAACAATTCAATGACAGAGATACTATTTTACTCCAATGCTTTGGAAGATGACGTTCATATGCTCCATTTTTACTTTATGTACCCATTGTTAGTTATTTTTCCCTTTTTGTGTTTCAGTTTTTATATAATTGCAGATGAGATTGCTTTGTTTTACTGCTTTATAGATTGAGATATCTTATAGACTATGATAATTTGCAATTTGTGCAAACCTGTTATATTCTTCCATCTCTCATTACTGTCAGCCCAAACACTCTGTATCCCCAGTGATGGGCTTCGTTTTTCTTTAGCTAATAACTAGTTTTATGGGCCATGGCCTTCACTGGGGCAGCTGTAGGTAAAAGATGCTTTGTTTTTGGCTGCATAGTTTTTTTAAACCCCAGTTCTAGAATGTTACTACCAAAAGAGCAACTTCTAGTACATATGTTTTGTTTTAAAGCCTTATTATTCACTAGTGGCCAATTATTACTAATTTTGAAATTCACAAAGTCATTTTTATCATGTTGCCATAACAAAAAGATAATGTGATAAATATGTTAATTACATCCATTTAATCATAGTATGTTACATATACAGTAAAAACATCACATTGCATTCCATAAATACACAAAATTGAATATGCCCAGTCTTAACTGCTGTCTCAGTGTGCCTTAACATCACACTAAATGGTCAAAAATGAAAGCCTTTAGTTTACAACCAGGAACCAGACATCAATGCCCGCTGTCACCACTCCTGTTCCATATGGTTCTGGAAACATTACCTAGTGCAATCAGACAAGAGAAAGAAAAGGAATGATCATTGGAAAGGAAGAACTAAAATTATGATTATTTGCCAATGACAAGATGCTCCACACAGAAGAACCCAAAACTCCACCATGACACCCATAGAATTAATAACCGAATTCAAGAGCGTAGCAGGATTCAAAATCAACACTCAAAACCTCAGCAGCATTTTTGTTCACAATGAATGAATGCACTGAGAATAAAATTAGGGAAACCACACAGCACAATCAAATCCAAAATACTAGGAAACTTAAGAATTGTTCTCACAAAGAAAGCAAAAGATTTATACCGTGAAAGTTACAGTTCTCTGAGGAAAAATGATTAAAGAATTCAAAAAATAAGAAGCTATTCCTTGGTCTTGCAGAGGAAAAACCAACATTGTGAAAACGGCCATACCCTCAAAATTGTATGGGAGTGTATAGATTCAATGCAATCCCCATTAAAATTCCGTAAGTATACCTCATAGATCTAGAAATAAAGCATTCATGAACTTCATCTGCAATCAGAAGAGACCCAGAGTAACAAAAGCAATCCTGGGCAACAAAGGAAAGGCAGGAGGAATAATAATCTCTGGCCTGAAATTTTACTACAAAGCTACTGTGATAGAATCAGCATGCAACTAGCATTAAATGTAGATCTCACTCAGATTATAGGACGCAGACATGACTACAAACATACTCAGTCAGATTATCTTTGACAAAGGGGCCGAACATGTTTACTGGAGTAAATATAGCCACTTTAGTAACTTTTGCTGCAAAAACAGATTTTGCACATAATAAAGACCAAAATTAGACCCATGTCTATCATGTACTACACTACAGTCAAAATGGATTGAAGTTTCAAAAAATCTTCTGGAAGGGTCTCGGGAGATAGACCAGTAGAATAAGCCCTTGTCTGGCAAGTGCAAGGGCCTGAGTTCAATCCTGAGTACCAGAAAAATTAAAAAAAAAAAAGGCTACATGAAATTTGGTTTGGCCAAATAGCTCCGTGGGTTAAAACACCTGGAAGCAGGAGCAAGGGCAGGAGGTTTCATCCCTGGGCCTGCGGTGCCAACCCTGCCCCTAGGACTCACAATTGAGACTGGGCGTGGTGGCATATGCCTGTAATCCCAGGTCTTGGGAGGCTGTAAAATAGGCTGATCACTACAGATTCCATCTAGGAGTGAGACCCTGAACACTCTGTGCATCATTCCCTAAAATACTCCCCTCAAAAAACAAATCTGGAGGAAAACATAGGTAGGAATCTTAAAGACATAGGACTAGGCAGACAGCGCACGCAGAAAAGTCAAACTGCATGGCAAGTACTTCAAAGAATCAATAATTGGAGTCTCATCTTTTTGAAAGCCTCTGCACTTCAAAAGAAATAATCAAGAGAAGGGCTGCCGGTATAGCTCAGAGGACTAAGCGCTTACTTAGGTAAGCGCAGGGGCCAGGGTTCGGTCCCTGGCACCGCATGCTGGTGCCAGCCCTGTCCTCGGGAACACTGAGCCAGGGATGGAGTCTGGGCGTGGTGGCGCGTGCCTGTAATCCCAGCACTAGGGAGGCAAACGTCAGGAGGATCACTACCAATCTGGGCTGTGTAGTGAGACCCTGCATGGAAGAAAAAAAAAAAAAAAAAAAGAAACTTAAAAGAAATCACATCAACAGAGTAAAAACAAAACCTATGAATGAGGAAAAACTATAACCAACTACCTCTTTGATAAAGGCCTTCTATCTAGAACATTTAAGGAATGTAAAAAAATAAGACTCTCCAAATTAAAAGACCCACTCCAACAATGGGCATCTGCATGAATATACATTTTTCAGATGAAGGCACAAATGGAAAATAAATATATGGCCAGGCGTGGTGGCACACATCTGTAATCCCAGCACTTGGGAGGCTGAGGCAGGAGGATTGGTGTGAGTTCGAGACCAGCCTGGGCTACAAAAGTGAGCTCAAGCCCAGCCTCAACTGCATAGCGAGACCCTGCCTCAAAAAGCCAAAAAGAAAAAATGCTCGAAATCATTAGTCATTTGAGAAATGCAACTTAAAACAGTACTGAGACTCCATTGCATTTTAGAAAGAATGGTTATCATCAAGAAGTCAAGCAGGGGTGGGGGAGATAGCTCTGAGGCACAAGTGCCTGACTGGCAAGTGCAAGGTCATGAGTTTGAACCTTGGTCCCCCCCCCCAAAAAAAAAAAAAAAGTCAACCAATAACAAATGCTGGAGCAGTTGTTGGGAAAAGGGAGCCCTTCTCCATTGTTGGTGGGAGTGCAGACAGGTACAACCACTATAAAAATCAACATGGAGATTCCACAAAAAGCTAAGATCTGTGGTCTCATTCAACCTACCTATTCCTCTCCTGGGTATTTTTCCAGAACCGAAAGCATCATACCACAGCAATATATGTGAACCTATGCTTATAGCAGCATGATTTGTCATAGCTAAATCTTCGAAGCAATCCAAATGCCCATCAACTGAGAAATGGACAAAGAAGTGGTATTTTTACACAATAGAGTATTATTTAGCTATAAAAAGGATAGATTTTTGTCAGTAAATGGATGCAACTAGAGACCATATACTTAAATGCAATATATCAAACCCATACATTCAAACATCATATTGTTTCCTTAGTGTAAAGACCTGAAAGAGAAAACGAAATCTGAAGGGTATGACCAATAGTGTTAAAAAAAGAACGAACTTGTTCAAAAGGAAATATTTACTGATGTGAGGATAGGACAAGAAATGGGGGAAAGTGATATATTTATATATGTAAGCAGGGTGGTTTGGATAATTGTACTGCAGATTTCTGCTCATCTATGGAAAGTAGCAGATAATATTTAATTTTTGCTCATTTTTTGTTTTCTTGTCTTTATTTTTCCTTTATTTCTCCTCTGTTGTCTTATTACTTTGTTTTGGTGTTCTCCTTTCCCTTTCCAAATTTGTACTCATATATTTGCTAACCTGAATAACTAATCTGAAGCCAACAATATACAATGCAACAAACTGTCAAATTTATAATGTTTTGTTTGGTGAAGCTCTGTATCATTTCTATTTTTTTTCTTTTGCATTACTATTCTGTCTTTTCTTTAAAAAATAAAAAATAAAACTAGAAAAATATAAGTACATAAATAAATAAATGTAGATAACATGAATAAGCATCTTTTTAAAATATGAAGGGAATAGGAGATGAGAGGTCAGGGAAGAGTAGGGCATAAAAGGACGAGTAAAATGCATTGTGAACACATGCCAACTCCTATGATAAATGTAATCATTCTGCACTGAAAACATACCCTAATTTTTAAATTTAAAATTTTAAAACACAACCAAAATTTTTAAAATTAAAGAAGAAATTAGAGGAGAATTTCAGAATATTATCTGTCCTTCCAAATAAGCAAAACCAAACCAAACAATATCCCAAGCTGTCTCATTGTGTGAAGAAATAGCAAAGCAAGCTATTCCTGAGGGAAAACTCAGGGAGTGTCTTGTTTGCATCTCCTTCCAGGGCCTCAATCTTTTTATAATTCCTCACAGGAAATATTCAGTTCAGTGTCAGCGCTTTTAAAAATAAATATTTTTTTTTTCCAGCCAAGAATACAGCAAATACCTGGAATGCAAGCCCGTGTAGTTTGATTTGGGTCCTGCTATCAGGCGAGAAGGTTGAGAATCACTGGGCCTGTAACTCTTAATGTGCAACTTAGCTCTCTGATTTTCTATTGTATCTACTGCAATATGCCCTCATCTGAAGATCTCATCTTTAGAGGATACTCATTCGAGACCTCCATGTAAGGAGAAAGATGCTCAAGTGACCAAGGAGGGAGAGCCTAATGGAAACAAAAACCTTCAAAACCAGAAAACCTGTACCTATCTTGACAGAAGACCAAATTCTTAACCCTGAAACCTACACAGTCTATTTTGGAGAGGCTAGTTTTCTTTTCCTATCTCCTTCAGAATCTTTAACTGTAGAAATCTTATTATTGGACTCTTTGTGAGGGAGTTAGTTTAGGTATCCAGCATTCCAGGAAATTTGATCATCTTGACCAAATAAGTAAGGCCATTATAACCTCAGGAATCTTCCTATTTTTCTAATCACTTAGTCAACTCAACATTGGTATTCTTTTCCCCAATTAGTTTTCTTAGAGTCTATTCTTGGAGACCCCGTGGACTCAACATAGGGCATTGCCTAAATAGTGAAATTTTAGTTCCTGTAATGCATAGTCATTTGCTTGGAGAGTAGAGGGCAGTCAGAACTTGGTAAGTAGTGTTTGTAGTTCTTCAAGCACTAGTCCTGTAGTGCTCAGAGGTACTGGTACACTTGAGACAGAGGATTCCAAATTGAGGCTGTATTTCTATTATCACAGGAAAATTGCAGATGATGCTGTCTGACTTTCACAGGTAGTCCAGGTGATATTACCTTGATTTCTCCTTATCACAGAATCTCAACATCCCAAGATGATCGTCTAGGAAAAATATCTTCAGCTGAGCCTTCCAAATTTCAAGGTACTTTTTCAATAGGACGAGTTATGCTTAGGAGTATTTGAATGTACATGTATGCATCTATGTATGTATGTATGTATGTGTGTGTGTATATATATGTATGTGTGTGTACATGAAAAAGAAAAAATAACAAAAAAGAAAGAGAGGAACCTGTGAGTGACAAGGAATTCATTCATGCCTGGATATATTTAGTCATTTATTCGGGATAACAGGGAACTTTTCTTGAAAATATATTACATGTCAAAGAATGCAGATATATGGAGTGAAACAGAAACATAGTCATGTTGAGCAGAGAGACTTGGAAACATATAATCATGTATACTTAAAAATCATATTATATGCATATGTCAACATTCATCACATTATACACAGAATAGTTACATTTCATCTATCTATAAAAATTTGCAACAATAAAGAAGTAAAAAATGGATTCCTCAAAATTTATTAAAATATAAGGTCAGTAATGTGATTATTGACAGTCTTAAGAACTTCTGACATATAGCAATATTATTTAAAAAATTTATAATGACCCTAATAAAGAACATAATTTACTCTGTAACTAAATGCACACAGGCTGGAGAGATAGCTCAGTAGAATAAACACTTAGGGCCTGAGTTCAATCCCTGGTTCCACACACAAAAGAGTGCACACAAAGTCACATAGATATACACATAATGAAAAAATATTTTGATAACTGTTTATACTATTATAAGAGATACTTACTTCTTTGGTTTAATAAATGCTAGTAGTAATCCACCAATTTTATTACATTTCCCATTAATATATTATAAATCTTAGATTCAAAGCACTGAGTTAAGCAATAGTTTATTTTGGTTATTGATGTCTTTTCTTCATTGGTCCTTTGTGTAATGTATAATATCAAACTCAAGTGAAATGGACAATTTGTGTTTGATTTTTTTCAGCCTCTCAAAGTGGCCTGTGACTCTGCCTTCCTGGTCCTTCAAAGCCAAAAAAATTTCTTTAAGTTAGGCTAGACTGAATTCAGATCCAGTAGAAATGTAAAAATTTTGAATAGAAAACTGTTATCTGATGGCCTTGAAATCAAACCACATAGTGGCTCACGCACCACTGGTCTGGCTACAGGTTCTGTTTTCATTTTTCCTATTCTGCCAGATAGACACAGATTCTTACGTAAAAATAAACCTCTCTATGTTTGCTGTTTTGACTTACATATACCTCATTATGGCCCTTTCAGAGGCTGATTTATGTCTGACATTGCTTTAATTATAAAAAATACTTCTATGATTAGTGCTTCAATCTTCCCTAGCTGTATGTATCACATTCTAGCTGTGAGTTTCAGCCATGTACCACTGTCTCTAACCCTTTCTATTCTACTTCACCCATTGTGTCATATATTTGGTTTGTTCTACATGTATAGCAGACTGGAGATAGATTTTTAATAGTGTTTCTTCCCTGACTTCAGAGCATAAAATGAGTGTCTAATTTTCTACTGCTTCACTCATCCCATTTATTGGATTTTATGTATATATGTATGTATATATATATATATATATATATATATATATATATATATATATATGTTATGGCTGGCTCAGCCTGTTCTGGGGGTGGGGCTGGTGTAGCATGTTGTGCTAGGGATCGAACCGTGGTCCCTGCACACTTGTCTAAGCTTGCCTAAGCAGGCACTTTACACCGCTGAGCTATCTCGCCAGCCCCGATTGGATGTTCTGTATTACACTACAGCATTAGTGAGGTTAAGCCTTGTAACACCAGACAAGACATTGCAGCTACGCAGACAGTTGTCATGGCTGCATTTTGTTCTCATGAAGGCCCCCACTTGTGCTGTGCTGCTTATGTCCAGTCACCGTTTTGCTGTTTGGGCTTCACAGTAATTAGGTCCATTCATACCTTATTTTTGACCATCACCATCACAATCAAGTATTACTTCTCTGACCCAAAAAAAGAATTTCAGGAAAGGCCAAGTCTGTAGATATTAATACAACTTAACATAGCCTCAATCTCCCTTTATTACATGGAAAGACAATAGTCCACTGGAAATAAAATGAAGAAGTTCATTATTAGCATCTCCTGTTGGTGAAATTATAGTTAGATCTGTTCTATGACCTATAAACTAGAAAATAAAACACAACAGAGCTTTCTACTTAACATAGAAATTCTTATATTTTTCCCAGATCCATGTAACACATTTGTATGATTTTTGTTTAATTTATATGAATAACACGTAAGTTTTTATAGAGCTATTTCCTGCTTACAGCCACATGATGGTTGAACAATGCCTCTGTGAATGTCAGCACATTGGAGCAGCGTCCCCAAAAAGACACAAATCCAGCCTCACTGCATCTACTGACAAAATGGCTTCAGAAGCAAACATGGATGAAAAAATTAGAAATCTCCTGCTTTAGAGAACTATAAAAATCAAACATATTTATTCTTCCAATGAGCCCTTTACTTTCTCGGTTTGTTGCTCCATCATAATCATTTGATTTCTTAATGTATGCTAAGCTATGGAAAGAAATAAACATCCATGGGCAGAGAAAACCAAACTAATCCGACTGAATTCATCTTGCTGGGTCTTTCTTCAGATCATCAAACTCAGATTCCGCTCTTCGTGGTATTTCTCATTGTCTACCTGCTGACTGTGTTTGGAAATCTGCTCATCATGCTCGTGATTCACGTTGACTCTCGACTTCATACACCAATGTACTTCTTTCTTAAAAATCTGTCATTTACCGATCTCTGCTTCTCTACAACAATTGTTCCCAAGATGCTATTACATTTTCTGGTCATGAAAAAGACCATTTCATTTGCTGGTTGCTCCATTCAGATGTTTTTCTCCCTTATAATGGGATGCACAGAGAGCTCACTTCTAGCTGTGATGTCCTATGACCGATATGTAGCTGTCTGCAAGCCCCTGCACTACTCTGCCATCATGACTCAGAGAGTGTGTACTTTGCTAGCCATAGGGTCGTGGACTAGTGGTATATTAGTGTCTTTAGTAGACACCACCTTCACTTTGTGCCTCCCATATCAAGGATCAAACATAATTAATCATTATTTTTGTGAGCCCCCTGCACTCTTGAAGCTGGCTTCAGAAGAAACCTACAAAGCTGAGATGGCTATTTTTGCAATGGGCATAGTTATCCTCTTAGGTCCTGTCTCTCTGATTCTTTTTTCCTACTGGAACATCATCTTCACTGTGATGCAGATACGGTCAGGGGATGGAAGACTCAAGGTCTTCTCTACATGCAGTTCTCATTTCATTGTTGTTATCTTCTTCTATGGGTCAACAATATTTACATATATGCAGCCAAATACAAAGAAAATGAATAAAGGCAGTAAGGTGATCTCTGTGTTTTACTCAGTCATAACATCCATGATGAATCCATTTATTTACAGCCTGAGGAATAAGGATGTGAAGGAGGCTTTTAGGAAAGTGCTTAAAAGATAAAGCCTTGCAGAAGCAGGGATTTTCATATTGGTCTATGTCAGCTATTTGAAGCCATTAAGAAGTACACATCCTAGAGGCTGGGGAGATAGCTCCATGGCACAAGTGCCTGCTTGGCAAGTGCAAGGTCGTGACTTTGAAGCCTGGTCCTGTGGACAAACAAACAAACAAAAAACAAACAGAAACAAACAAGCAAACAAAAAGTAAAAATTCTTTAATGATTTTTATTGTTGGCTCTCTCTTATGTGAGACATCAGCAAAGATTATATTATATACTTATTCTTCTAGATATATTTTCAAGATTGTCAATTGCAGTCTTGCACTTGCCTTGTGACAACTTATTAGCTACTAATAATATGTTAAAATATCAAACAAGGTCTTCAATTATACTGTTTGATTGGTATAACAAATTGTTTTCACCCAGGTCTATTTCTTTCTGGCTACAAACTCCAGACACTTTCCAAACTTATTTCATGCCAGCATCATCCATAGCCACCCAAAGATCTTGAAATCCTAGAAAGTGTTAATAAAATTGTTTCTTCAAGATTCCTGTGAGAAACATCAACATTTTTCCATGAAGGTCTGACACTGAGAACACATTTTCTATCTCTGAACATTCAAACTACTACTATAGCTAATTCAGCTGCAAATATGGCATCAGTTAGCAGAGTCAACATGATTCAGAATTTCTCTTTTTTCATTTTTTTATTACTTTTAATAACAATGTCACAGTTTCAAAACCTGCTTCACTTTTCACCAGATATCTTTATTACACAGTGGTTTCCACTGAAGGTTTTTAACTGCTAGATTGAAAGAACTAGAAATTGAGAAACAACTTCTGTACACAAGAACTGTCATGTGAGAAACCCCTGTGACTGCAACTGATCTCAGCGTCCTCTACTCAAGGTATACTTTCCTCCAGGATACTACTGCCTTCTAATTTTTCAGTGAGAAATAGAATAGGAGGAGTGGTTGAGACATGGGAGTAAGTCTTCTAGTTCACTTTTTTGATGAATTGACCCTTGTTTCTTTCTCTAAATACCCCTGTCAGGTAAAAATATCCCTGGAGATATGCCTGTAGCTTTTCAGCACAGTTTAGGATGTATGCTTAACCACCCTTGAGAAGAAAATCCACTGTTATCTCATTTACTACCAAACTCAAATGAATGCCAAGCTCTAAGCATAACATAGGATAAACTCAATGATTCCCTGGTATGCAGGATCAGTATGAGTTTCCATCCCTTGTTTCACAAACTGCAAGTCAGTAAGAGCTACCTGCTGACCATGTTAGCACTCCCTACTTTGCCCCATGACTCCGTTTCTCTTGACAGACATACTGTGGCACAAGCAAGCTCAGGTACCTGCACTTCCTTTGTCAAACTCACATGCACTTGTGCCCCCTTCCCGTTTGTCCTCCTGTCCTGCTATGCAGTCCTTTATAGGAATTTTTTGTCATGTAAAGAATAATGCTGCTTTGGTTATCTTAACAGAATCCTCCTTTTACAAGTGAGAAGAATATGCAAATACTTTACTGTTCTCCTGGAAGGACCTAACAAGAGCAATTCATCTATCATTTGGTGACACAGGTGTTTGAATAATATGATTAGGCATAAAGATCAGGCAGAAAAAAATAAGAAAAGCCTGACTTTGGCTGCTGAAGTTTCAGTACTCATGGACTGTCTTTAGTACCCAATGTTGTACATGCTGTATCTTGCAGTCTTTGCTGAATCAAATGCATTGTGTATAGGACAATTCAGTATGGAAGATCAGGTAAGCATATTCAAACAGATTCACTATATCCATGGGATGGGTAGTATTCTTAGGAAACATGGGCTCCTGCAAACATCTTTGGTGAATTTTGCACCTTGCCTTCATCAAAGATTGAATTATCCTTAACTTCTGAAGAAACAAGAAAGCTGTACCTTAAGCACTTTAAAAATCTATACTAAAAATGCATATTAACCCAAAGACTTTTTAACATATCTAAAATATGTGAATGAATAACATTTTAATATTACTATTTCTTTTTTTTTTTTTTTTGTGGGACCGGGGTTCAAACTCACAACCTTGCACTTGCCAGGCAGGCACTTGTGCCACAGAGCTATCTCCCCAGCCCCCAATATTGCTATTTCTAAACTATCAGTAGTACTTTAGGACCAGTTGATAGCTTATTGTAAAAATATGCAGCTGGTACATCAAAAATATATATTAAAAATTGAGTGCTTATATAATTACAGTGTAAGAAAAGATACAATATATTTTACTAAACTAGTTAACGTCAGTTCTTAGCTTTTGTGATTTAAGTGTCTAATCCCACCTCTCTGGTAACTTGCCTACTAATAAACATAATTTTGTGTCTTTTGCATTCACTATTCTGCTGTCTCCTCTACCAAAAGAAAACAGGTACTGCATGTCCAAAGTTAGTGATAATGAGTACTAGGAAAAGAAAAACTAAAAATGTATGTCTGTTTTGAATAAATTATGGTTCATTTTCAGATTCTGAGATTGCTCTTCTACCATGAAGGGTTAGCAGGTGGAGAGGGACAGATTACATTTTACTGGCTTTTAAAATAATGGTAGCGGCCGGGTGTGGTGGCTCACGCCTGTAATCCCAGCACTCGGGAGGCTGAGGCAGGAGGATTGGTGTGAGTTCGAGACCAGCCTGGGATACAAAAGTGAGCCTCAAGGCCAGCCTCAACTGCATAGCGAGACCCTGTCTCAAAAAAAGATAAAAAAAAAAATAGTGGTAGCCCCTGTTGGAAAAAACTGAGACTGAAACAACTAGGAAGTCAGGATGATTCTACAAAAAGACCTCAACATAGAGCATGCTAAAGAGAATTATTATATACCCATTAGCTTACAGAAGGGCCGCTACAGTGCCTGCCTTGCAAGTGTGAAGCCTAGAGTTTGATTCCTGGTACCAAAAAAGAAAAAAGAAAAAAAATCCTTTAGGTGGCAGAAATCTTTAAGAAAGAAAATTACACATGGAAGGAGTACTATATATTGATGACTTCAAATCACAGCATTCCTAAAGTGCTTGGTGGCTTCACCCTCAGGTTTGTTGAGAGAGACAGTTGCAAATTCAGAAAATTCCAAAATATACATTCCAAAAATTCTGGGTGGTGTAAAATATATAATGTGTACCATGGACGGAGGGCAGTTTGTTGTAGTATGCAGGAGACTTTCAAGGCTCAATAACCAACATATGCATGTAGAATTAGGAAATCTTTAATTTTCTAAAAACTGAGAAAGTCATTATACGGTCTTTTTAGAATGAGGGAAACTGTTGCCTTCTCAATCAAGGAGATGTTGAAGCAAAGTCTCAGAATATCCCAACCAACAAAATTCCTTTTACATGTTGCATGTATTATAAATGTGAAAGTTATATATCAATGCTATCCAAAGTGTGATATTTATATTTGTATATTTCCATGAATTCTTTGCTGCTTGTCTGTGACTAGAAATGTTCACAATTTATAGTAACTACAGAGAGACATTTTATCAGGTGAGTTTAAAATATCTAAAAACTAAGATTTTGAAACAGGCATAGTGGCATACACCTGTAATCCCAGCACTCAGGAGACAGAGGTATGAGAATTACCATGAGCTTGAGGCTATTGTGGACTATATAGTAAGTTCAAGGCCAACATGAACTACCAAGCAAGACACTGTCTCCATAACCTAACTAATTAAATATTAAAAATAGAAATCAAGATTTCTATCTTCTGTCTTTGTTTTTGTTTCAGTACATTATTCTATCAATTAGTGTACATATTTTATGAAAGTATCAGTGGCTAGACTATAAAACTCATGAGAAATTAACATGTCTTGAAATTATCCTAGCTTGAAAATAAAAACTTTTTAGACTTTAAGGATAATAAAATTTCTCTACTTCTATCGTCATTATTTTTACTTTTTAAAGAGGGTACAAATCAGAATTACATAGAAAATATTATGTTATACAGTATTTCACTTAACAAATATAAATTTCATAGTATTTATTATAATACCTAGTGCTGTTTTCCAACCAGTTATTCATACTAACAGATTTGCACGTAAGATTGGAAGGACAGAGAAAAAAAGAAAAGAAATATACAAGAAATGAAGAAGGTAAAAGGTACAATCAATTGAAAAGAGGAGGCAAGTTAAATTAAGTATTATCTGCATCTTTCCATAGAGCAGCAGAAATGCACAGTGCCTTTGTCCAAACCATCTGGATCATGTACGTAGATACCTGCCTTTCCCACATTCGCTTCTCTTCACCTGGGTACCTTTCTCATTTTGAATAAATTAATTCCTTTTTCCCTTTTGCACAGTAGTTTTGATTTATTTCACTTAAGAATATGTTCTTTAGTTGTATCCATTTATCAACAAAAGACTCAACTTATCCTAGTTTATAGCTGAATAATACTCCATTGTATAAAAATACTACAACTTCTTTATCCATTCTCCAGTTAATGGGCAACTGGGTTGTTGCCAGGTGTCATATGTTTCCATAAAGACACTTGTCACTGGACTTAACCTGTCTAATTCAGAGTAAGTGCATCTCAGGATATCCCTTAATTACTTCTGTAAATATCTTTGTTCTAAAATCGTCACATTAGGAGCTTCCTGGTAGAAGTCTTGAAACAGTACTTGATTTATTATAACACACAGTGCCAAAAATATTGTAGAACTATTTTTTTTTCAAAAGAAACAGAATTAAGAGATGAACGGAGGGGGCAAGGTGGGAAGGTAGAGGGAATAAACAAAGAAATTAAGGTATATTTTGTACATGTAGCAATTTTCCACAAGGACAGTCAATGTTACTGTACTCCAAACACTGGTTAATGAGAGAAAAGTGGGTGTTACATGAGAATAGCTGTAGAAGGGAAAACAAGCGCACAAAGGAAGCAATCAGAAAGACTGAGCTCTACTGAAGCAGTTCAGGTAAGAGATGTGGCTCTAAACTAGGGTTGTAGTCAGGGACACAAGGAGAAGATGGTAAGACAGGTGAGTACACCAACGTGAAAGGAGACGAATAAGAGGAAGGAAACAGTTTCACCACTCTTTGATGTAAGCAAACTGTGACAACAAGGAAGACTCACAATGGGGGATTTGGTGAAGAAGTCAATAATTACCCCCCTGACCTGTTTCTATTTGCACCTGTGTTACGTGATACATTCTCACACTCTCTTCTTCATTCACTTCAGTAGCCATAGAAAAGACTTAATTTAAGCAGATAGGACATCTTGAACTTTACCGTGTACCTCTGGTATGTTTCCCTCCTAATAGAGACACCAATGGGAGCCTTTGAGTGAAAATTCACTCCACTGTTTTGAACTTTCTGGTAGTTTTTTGCTTGGAGGGTATCAGCCACATGATGATTATACAGTCAAACATTTGTATTCACAAATTCTGTGCCCGTGGATTCAACCAAGTACAAATAAAACAACTTTAAAAATTATATCTAGGGCCCACCAAATAGCTCAGGGGATTAAAGCGCCTGCAAGCAGGTGCAGGGGCCAGAGCTTCAATCTCTGGGCCTGCTGTGCTAGCCCTGGTCCTGGGGTGAGCTGAGATAGCAATTGAGACTAGGACCCGTGATCCCAGCTCTTGGGATGCTGTAGAAAGGCTAATCATTATGAGTCCAGTCTAGAAATGAGACCCTGAACACCTTGTAGAAAAGTGGTTCTCAACCTTTCTAATATCCTGACCCCGAAGTACAGTTCCTCATGTTGCGGTGACCCCAAACCAAAAAATAATTTTGGTGGCTACTTCAAAAGTGTAATTTTGCTACAGTTATGATTCAGCATGACTTTAGGCGACCCCTGTGTTTTGGTCGTTCGATCCCCGCTGGGGTCACGACCCACAGGTTGAGAACCACTGTGAACCTTTCCCAAAATGCAAAAAGACAAAAAACAAAACAAACAAAGAATAAAAAAAAATCCAAAACTGTCTATATGAAACAGCGGAAGGTATTTTAGGTACTACAAGTGATCAAAAATTGATTTAAAATATTCAGGAGTGTGTATCTAGACTAAATGAAAATACTGCTACATTTTACATAGGCATTTTGGTCTTCTGAAGATTTTGCTATTTTCAGGGGTCCTGAAATGAATTGAGAGCAGAAGCTAAGAAAGGGCTGTGCTTGTATCAGGTATAGTTTACTTTTCTTCATTTTTGATACCTCAGCTTTAAAGACTCACTGACATATACATTACAGAGTTTCACAGTAATTGGGATCCATCAGAGTAGTTTAAATATCAAATATTCACACATTTTTGTTCAGGTTATCATCTTTAAAATGCCCTCAGGATTGCTTACTGGAGAAGCAATTAAAAGCAATTATTTAAAAAGATAATAGCACTGATTGTCCCAGGGGATGTCCTGATTAGAAGAGCTCTTAGGACCTCTGGTTTGTTGATTTCTTTCTGGAAAATCCTCAAGGCTTGTATCTTAGTTGGTTTGGGGTTATGACCTTTAATAAAACCTTTCTCCTATGGCTGGGATAGAATAAGACTCACAGCCCAGATGATGTTCCAGTATCAATGTATTGGGAGGTTGCAGTGGAGTTTGCCTTTTACGGTAAGGTTTAGAGGGCTTCAGAAACTACCCTTTTCTTAATTGGTAACATCTCTCTCAAAACTGTACTTATTACCTTGTGTGATTAGCTGCCAGTGCTCCAGGTGGGGATGGGTAAGATGCTGGCACTAAGGGTTTTAATTCTTTCAAAGATTCCTTTCATGGAAGAAAATCCTTAAAAGAATTAAGGATTGTCCCTCTCTCTTTGGGATCTCATTTTAAGAGAACAACACATGTTGTTTGTGAATCTTGTGCTGCAATTCATATCAGAATGGCTATGTTCTTGACCAAGAGTACCAGATTGAATGTCAAGGCTGTGGATGCCCACCACTGCCTCACCTAAAGCACTTAAAGTTAATTTTTTTTTTGTTTCCTTTTCACCTCTTTCTAACTCCATGCACAAGCTTGAGGGCTTCCTTCCTAATTCCCCTTATGCAGTATGGCTTGAACAGGGCAAGCACAGAGCCAGGGTCACCATGCTGCAGACAGAAGTGGGAGGGCCTTTAGGTCAGACCTCACAGGGTGGCCACAAGAGGTGTGGGTTGGTTGATGGCTACGTGCAGGCTGCTCTCCCATTCCTTATCTTCAGGACTATTGAACTCTCATCTTTGCGAGGTGGGTGTTTGTCCTGTGAGTTCATAAATTCTTCTTTGCCTACTGATTGGTCCCATGGGTGATCACTGTCGGGTGACACTGAATTACAGAGAGTTACGTACACAGTATCTCAGGTTAAAGTAACAACCTGCCCCAGGAACATATAACACATAATGAGAAAGCAGTATACTAACTGCATGAAAGGAAGAAAGCAGAAATCTTTCTCTGGACATTGTAAAAGGACAGGTCAACTCTGGCTCATTAGAGTGAGCAAAACCTTCTGAAGAGGTCACATCAATGCTGACTGTAGGGAGCTAATATGTTGTTAAATCTAAGGGAGCAGAATTTTTCCATGAATATCTGTGAAATTGAGTACTTTAGAGTAGTTTTCACTGAGGCTGGGATAAAAAGTAAAAGATTAGGTAAACATTTGCACTGTATGTATTGGTAGAGAACAGATCACTGAAAGAATTGTAAAATAATCTTTAAAATACTTCAAAGTTGAGGGGAGGAAAACAGGCTAATGTTGAGCAAATAATACACATTTTCAGTTAGATAAGATATGTTTTAATATCTAATGTACATTATAATGATGGTAATTGACAATATATTGTATACATTAAATTAGAGAATATGGTAAATTCTCTTCTCACAGAGGGAAAAAGGAAGTAGTTTAAAAGTGATGGATACATTAATTAACTTGATTGTGATGATCATTTCCCCGTGTATATGTATGAAAATATCAAATTGTACAACTTAAACATATACAGTGTTTACTTGTCAATTATAAATTAATTGTTTAAAATAAGAAGCTGAGACAAAGACACAATTTTCTGGTGTTGTTTTATTTTGTTTTGTTTTTCTGCAAGGCATAGAGTCAAGAAAAAAAAAATAAAGCTATCAACTTGGGAATCCAATTTGTAAAACACAATTGAAATGTAGAATACAAGAAAACATTGTAAGATAAGTGCTGTATAATTATCAAAAGTGAATGTATTAAGGAACATTAATAGTCATGCTGAAGGCCATGGTGGAAGAAGATGATATGAAATAAGAAAAAATCCTCAGGTAGAAAAATTATGGTTACAATACGTGGAAAGAGAAATGATATTGAAAAGATTAAGAGTCAATAATATGATACAAAGCAGACAAAATAAGTGTTGAATGTGTACTGGATAAATTCAATAGCAAATTCCTAAATTTTGATAATGGGCACAATGAATAAAAATCAAGAGAAGCTGTACAGATTTGCTCTTCATTTTTGTAGAAAGTTACTTTTTAAATTATAGCAATATAGTATTTATTATCTTTATCATTGTAAGTGTACATTTGAGATGTATTTTAGCAATATCTTTAAAGTGCCTTCAAGCAGAAGCAGGGGCCAGGTTCTCCATCCCCTGGCTTGCCTTGTGGCCCAGCCCACAGCCCGTGCTGAGAGGGCAACTGAGACTGGGCGTGGTGGTGCGCGCCCGTAATCCCAGCTCTTGGGAGGCTGTAAACAGCCAGATCACCACAAGTCCCATCAATAGCGAGACCCTACACACCATATAGACCATTCTCTGAAATACAAACAGAAAAACAAACAACAAACAAACAACCCCCCAAACTCCTCCAAGAAACAATACCTTCATTGTGTGACAGATCTCTAGAAATGTTTCATTTTCAAAACTAAAATTCTGTACCCATTTAACAAAATTCCATTTGTCTCCCTCTCCCTAACCACATTAGTACTCTTTCTATTTTATGAGTTTGTTTCACCTCCCTCACACAATAAAAGTCATACAATATTTTTCTTTTAGTTCACAGATTTATTTTCATTTAACCAACATACTAAAGATTAATCCACTGTGAAACATATGAATAAAATTACTTTTATTTGTTTAATATATTTAAGATAGGGTCTACAGGGTTTCATTATGTAGATCGAACTTGTAGTGATCCTCCTGTTTTCAGCCTCCCAAGTGCTGGGATTACAGGTGCGCGTCACCATGCTCAGTCTCCATTGAACAGCGCTCCCTTGGGCAGGGTCGGCATGGCGCATTGAGGATGGAATCCAGCTGCTCTGCTCTGCCTAAGCAGGCTCTTTAGTCTGCTGAACTATCTGGCTGGCCCTACAATTCTTACTTTTAAGAGGCTCATTTGGTTTATCCTTTCAGCCACCAACGTGTGTACATTAGTGTTACATCTACCTTTCGACTGTTGTGATGTACTGTTTTTGTTATTATGGCTGATTTTGTTTTGTTTCGCTTTAAAGTAAGTAAATTTAGAAAGTTTGATAATGGAATTAAATAAAAGCAGAGACCCCCCCCCCAGAAAAAAGAAAAAAAAACAAAAACCCAAAAAATAAAAAACAAAAGAAAAGCAAGAAGGCACCAAGTCTCTGGGGTTAGTGTACTATACAATCAGTGTACTTGGATTTACTTTTTCTCTGTTCTACCTTTAACTCTCATTTCAGCATTATTAGGTTTCAAAAACCATCTATATGTGTAGAGTTTGAAAACCTGGAATTTGGTTCTGGGGATTGGAGTTCCCATCCTATCTGATGAAACCTGGAAAATTAACCTAATTACTCTAAGGCTTGGCTGCATTATCTTTGTGGAATGGACAGTGTTGTAAGTCTCAGCTTTAATATGAAGCCGTTTAGAGCAAAAACTCACAACCTGCTTTTTAGATGTAAATATCTTGACAAGGGTGTCATTAAACATAGTAATGAACTTGAGACAGTGCAAAAAGCTGAATACTGCAATGTGAGCAACATTCATACAAAAAAAATAAAGTAACTATCACTGGTTACATAAAGTTTTCCTGACTGGTTAAAACTTAACAATATAAAACATGCATTTTAGGATATTTAGCTATTAAGTTCAAAAAGTACCAGTTTCTGTATGAAATAATTCCTCTCCAAAGCCTAAGTACAAAATTAATTCAATAACATAACACATTCTATAGCCAAAAGACATTCAGTTATTACTGATATAGAGGTAAACTCATAGTGCTGGGACTTTCTCCCACTGCAAAGGGCTATTTCTCTAGTTCACTCAAGGAAGCAGATGACAAAGTCCACAGATGCCATTAACCTCAGCAAAGGGCAAGAGAGCTCTTACCCAGCTCTGACCTCTCCAGGAAGCACGGCCACTGTGTCCACAAAAGTAGGAGGTGTGAGGACGAAAGGCACACTATTTGGCTAGCTAAAGAGATAGCAAATCACTCCTCCCTCTATCTTAAAAGCCCCTTCCTGAGGTAAATAAAAAGTCTACAAAGGGGAAAAATTAAGATACACTTATCTACAGAGTATGGATTTTAAAATATTAATGTAATCCTACTTTAATAAATTTAACTAGGGTCATCTGGATATTTCTGATTACAATTTGAGATTTATCCAGATTTATTTCTATTAATCATTAGATACTTCTAGTAAAAAAAATATACTAGCTTTCTTCCCAAATATTTTAACGATGAGTTTGACTACAATGTATTATCTCCCGGGTTATCACCCAATGGAGGAGAAAAAGTAGATGTTTTAGCAGTGAGCAAAATTATGGCCCCTTCGCCTAGTGGCATAGGAATGCCTATTGAAAGGTCCAGGAACAATTCTAAGAACAAGAAAATTCATGTATGTTAGCAAATATATCATAATTTCACAGTTGAAACTTCTTTAGACATTGCACTTTCTCCATAGGGGTGTCTGGTTCTTATAAATGTTATGGTGACGCAGGACTTGAACTAGCAGCCTTCTTTTTCTTCTTCTGTGTTTCTTACACTCTTTCTTTTCTTTTCCTTCCTTCCTTCTTTCCTTCCTTCTTTTCTTTCTTTCTTTCTTTCCTTCTTTCTTTCTTTCCTTTTTAAACTCAGACCCTTGCGTTTGCCAGGCAAACACTTATTATACTGTGTTATTTCCCCAGCCCTACTTTTTTTTTCTTTTCTAATTTGAGAAGTGTTTTTTTGGGGGGAGGGGGCGTTGGGGGAGAGGTGGGTTTCTGGCTCAGCTGACTTTAGGGTGTGGATGGAGTTTGAACCTCCCTCTTGTGTGCCTGACTGGGATTGCCTGCACAGATGCTTAAACCATCGAGCTAACCTGAAAGCCCCCTTATGCTTCTTTTTCTTTTCTTTTCTTTTTTTTTTTTTTTTTTTTTTTTTTTTTTTTTTTTTTTTTTTTTTTTTTTTTTTTTTTTTTTTTTTTTTTTTTTTTTTTTTTTTTTTTTTTTTTTTTTTTTTTTTTTTTTTTTTTTTTTTTTTTTTTTTTTTTTTTTTTTTTTTTTTTTTTTTTTTTTTTTTTTTTTTTTTTTTTGCTGTTGTTTTTTTCTCATTATTACTGCCTTCATTCTTTTTCATTTGTACCTCTTCAATATGATCTTATTCTGACAAGGATTCAGATGAAGAAGGTTTATCCTCAGGATACATCTTCCTTTTCTTGGTAAATTACTTAATGTTCTCTTCTTTCTCAGTTTCATTCTTTGACATCTTTTTCTTTTTTAAACTGTCCTTGCTATCTGACTTAGCTTCTGACAGGGAGCTTTTGGAACATTTATATGAACCCTTCTTCTTTTTCTTTCTCCTTTTTGCTTGCTTCTTTTCCTCATCCTCAGAATCTGAAGAACCACTGAAAAATTCATAGCTTGATGAAGAAGATGAATATTACAAGATTTCTTTTTTTTTTTTTTTTTGGATGACCTCTCATTTCTTTCTTTCTTCCTTCTTTCCTTTCTTTCTTCTTTCTTTTTGCAGAACTGGGGATTGAACTCAGGTCCTTGTGTTTGTCAGGCAAACGCTTATTCTACTGAGCTATATCCCCAGTCCATTTCTACTTAATTTCTTTATGCATTTTTCTAGTTCTTTCTTCCAATTCTCATGCACTCTTCCTCAAATTCAGCCAAAGCCTTAGAGACTTCATTTTTCTTTTCTAGTTGCTCTTTCACTTCTTCCCAGGTAGGCCTGGGTCGATTCAGATAATCCTGGATGGTTGGCCCTGAAGACGGGATTGGACCTCTTAATCTGGCCATTGCTATTGGGTTCTTGTAGGCCACCCAACTGTCCTGTTTCACCTTGGTGCCTGCTGGAGCACCCAGTGAAGACTGCAAAAGCCGGACCAGGCTGTGAAGCAGCGGAAACAGTCCCACTGTGGATCCTTCTGCTGTCACCTCCTCAATTTTCTTTTTGATCATTAGTTCTGATAATTTAAAGTTATTTCTTTTATTTCTTGAAAGTTTAGAAGACTGCTAAGTTTAGCCATTGTTCATTTTGTGAGTGATTTTTACTAAAATTTAAATTTGGTTACTTTTTTATATGCTAGCACAAAAATTTATTTGTTTTGTATTTTATCAATTATTATAGAATAGAAATGACTGATTTTTTAAGGTATGCAATTATTTGTCAGTTCTCTAAATATTTCTTTCCTCCTTATTTCCTATTGCTTATTACCTAAGGCTCCCAGAATATAGAAAATAAATAAATATGTCTCACTGTTTATTTTGTGTATATCCATAACTGAGCCAAGAAGATTGGTTATAAAATGATGGGAATGGAGAAGGAATATGGGTTTGTTTTTAATGAGCAGATGTGGGAGATTAAACAAAGAGAATTGCAAAATATTTACCCTTTGCTTCCAGTTGTTTTCACAAAGAAGGAAAGCAAGCTGTGGGTTAAAAAGAGCAAGGACAGATCACAGGGGAGTATGAAAATATTTTTTAGTTTTTTATATTATATTTCACTTGTATACAAACAAAAATAATTTTTTTTTGGAAACAAATGAATTTTGCAATGAATTTTGTAAGGACAGCAGAACAGTACTGCTGTCTTTACCTTGACTTTCCCTCACTACCAAGAGTGGTAACAGTTTAGAATCATCTTGTAAATATAAGGAAAATATTATGCAATATAAATATCACAAAAATCTCACCATAAAACTACAGGCTCAAAGACACAGCAATTTGCTTCGTTGTGAGCTTCTTTTTGGCTCCGAGTGATTAGGTGGTCCAGCTGAAGGCTGGATATCTATGTGCAAAAATCTGGGATAATTTTTCACCCACTGGTGCTAGTAAAAGATTCAAATGGAAAAGTAATAGTAACAACTTAAAACTTGCAGACTAATGAGCAAAA